>CM072254.1:36880450-36905450 GCA_036851935.1 Coregonus suidteri
GTAGGGAACAGGGTGCAGCCATAACACTGCCAGCCTGTGACCTCTCTCTCCTTAAACCCACCAGCGCTAGCTATAGTCGGGCATGGACTCACTACTTTACACCAAGTCTTATCTTGATGTTTTCCATCAGTGTTTCCTTTAAAGGGGGAATCAGCCGGTCAGTGGAGGGGCATTACAGGCGCACGCCGCACGGCCCCCGCAACCACAATTTGTTCGAGACACAATAAACCCTGCGAGCCGGTCTGCTTTCCATTAGAGCTTCAAAGTCCATATAAACCATGATTAATGAAGCTTCTCCGTGGAGTACGTCTTTAATCATTATTACCTGACTGCCGCTCACTGCACACACACACACACACACACACACACACACACACACACACACACACACACACACACACACACACACACACACACACACACACACACACACACACAGCCTCAGATACATTAGCAGTGCCTGCTAGCTAGCCGATCAGTAAATGTCTGCTAGGCAAGGTAGGGCTCTTGGTCTGACCGTCCCCTTTGCCTCATATTTGGAGAATTTCCCAAACGTCCACCTATTTAATCCAGAGGTCAAAAGTAATGCACTTTTGAGAATAGGGTGCCATTTGGGACACAATCAAAGTTTTCTTTAATCACAGCACAAGCAGTAACACATTAGTTTGGGCAGTGACAGACCGGAGGGAAAGCGTAGGCTAATTAGACGCAATGCTTTTGTTGGTGATCAAGAAGCCGGGTGGCACTACGTTTCCCAGAAGGATTGGTCAAATAAAGTCCACATGCAATGAAAGAAGATTTGTAATCGTTTGTGTCTTTTTTTTCCCCATGTCTTCTTTTTTTTTAACATTATTTTGGTTATTCAGGGGGCGTATACAGTTTCTTGCAAAAGTGTTCATCCTCCTTGGCTTTTTTCCTATTTTGTTGCATTACAACCTGTAATTTAAATTGATTTTTATTTGGATTTCATGTAATGGACATACACAAAATAATTAAAATTGGTGAATTGAAATGAAAAAAATTACTTGTTTCAAAAAAGTATTACAAATAAATAACGGAAAAGTGGTGTGTGCATATGTATTCACCCCCATTGCTATGAAACCCCTAAATAAGATCTGGTGCAACCAATTACCTTCAGAAGTCACATAATTAGTTAAATAAAGTCCACCTGTGTGCAATCTAAGTGTCACATGATCTGTCACATGATCTCAGTATATATACACCTGTTCTGAAAGGCCCCAGAGTCTGCAACACCACTAAGTAAGGGGCACCACCAAGCAAGCGGCACCATGAAGACCAAGGAGCTCTCCAAACAGGTCAGGGACAAAGTTGTAAGCTCCCTCACGACGCCAGGACAGCGGAGTCACTGACCACCTTCCGGAGACACTTGAAACCCTACCTCTTTTAGGAATACCTGGGATAGTATAAAAGTAATCATTCCACTCAGTCGCTCTGGATAAGAGCGTCTGCTAAATGACAAAAAAAAAAAAAAAAAAAAAAATTAAAGATTGTGGTACACCAGCGGAACCCATCCAACAGTGAAGGAGCTGGAGCAGTTTTGCCTTGCAGAATGGGCAAAATCCACAGTGGCTAGATGTGCCAAGCTTATAGAGACATACCCGGCAGAGACTGGGAAATTTGGTCAAATTGAAGGAAAATGGATGGGGGGGGGGGGGGGGTACAGGTCTTATTCTTGTTTGACAATAAAAAATGTTTTGCAGTCTTCAAAGATTTGAGACTGGGACGGAGGTTCACCAAACCAGCAGGACAATTTTACCAGGTTGTAAGCAACAAAATGCTAAATGCCAAGAGGGGAGGTGTGGGGGGGTGGGGGGGGTGAACACTTTCAAATGTCTTAGGAATGGCCTAGTCCCAAGCCCAGACCTCAGTGCACTAATTTTAACCAGGGCCCATAGAGAAATGGGGAATAGGGGGCCATTTTGGATGCAGACTTAGCAGTGATTTCAACCTAGAGTAGTAGAACAGCAGTGCTGCTGCTGTCAGACAGGGGTTTGAAGTAGTAATCTGGGCTGTAGCAGAAATATGGTGAGGTCAGTTATTACCAGAGACCTGACAGAGACCTGGTCAGTTATTACCAGAGACCTGACAGAGACCTGGTCAGTTATTACCAGAGACCTGACAGAGACCTGGTCAGTTATTATTAGGGACCTGACAGAGACCTGGTCAGTTATTACCAGAGACCTGACAGAGACCTGGTCAGTTATTATCAGGGACCTGACAGAGACCTGACTCAGTTATTATTAGGGACCTGACAGAGACATCACTGGTCAGTTATTACCAGCTGGGTCCGACAGAGACCTGGTCAGTTATTACCAGGGACCTGACAGAGACCTGGTCAGTTATTACCAGAGACCTGACAGACCTGGTCAGTTATTACCAGAGACCTGACAGACCTGGTCAGTTTTGACCAGAGACCTGACAGAGGCCCTGCGTCAGTTATTATTAGGGACCTGACAGAGACCTGGTCAGTTATTACCAGAGACCTGACAGAGACCTGGTCAGTTATTACCAGAGACCTGACAGAGACCTGGTCAGTTATTACCAGAGACCTGACAGAGACCTGGTCAGTTATTACCAGAGACCTGACAGAGACCTGGTCAGTTATTATTAGGGACCTGACAGAGACTGGTCAGTTATTACCAGAGACCTGACAGAGACCTGGTCAGTTATTATTAGGGACCTGAGAGAGACCTGGTCAGTTATTATTAGGGACCTGACAGAGACCTGGTCAGTTATTACCAGAGACCTGACAGAGACCTGGTCAGTTATTACCAGAGACCTGACAGAGACATGGTCAGTTATTATTAGGGACCTGACAAGAGACCTGGTCAGTTTTTACCAGAGACCTGACAGAGACCTGGTCAGTTATTATTAGGGACCTGACAGAGACCTGGTCAGTTATTACCAGGGACCTGACAGAGACCTGGTCAGTTATTACTAGGGACCTGACAGAGACCTGGTCAGTTATTACCAGGGACCTGACAGAGACCTGGTCAGTTATTACCAGAGACCTGACAGAGACCTGGTCAGTTATTACCAGAGACCTGACAGAGACCTGGTCAGTTATTACCAGAGACCTGACAGAGACCTGGTCAGTTATTACCAGAGACCTGACAGACCTGGTCAGTTATTACCAGGGACCTGACAGAGACCTGGTCAGTTTTTACCAGAGACCTGACAGAGACCTGGTCAGTTATTATTAGGGACCTGACAGAGACCTGGTCAGTTTTTACCAGAGACCTGACAGAGACCTGGTCAGTTATTACCAGAGACCTGACAGAGACCTGGCTGTTTTGTTCCTGCCAGAGAGAGACAGGTCTGTGTTTGATCCACCCAGAGACTCAGCCTCTGCAGGCACACCATGTAAGACACATCACTAAGCTTGCTGGGCTGGGTCCGAGAGACTGTGTGTGTGCGTGTGTGCGTGTGTGTGCGTGTGTGTGTGTGTGTGTGTGTGTGTGTGTGCATGCATACCTGTCTCCAGCTGGTTCTCATTCTGAATAAGCTTTAAAAGGCCACACACACACACACAGAGAGAGAAAGAGAGATGTGTCATAATTGCAAACATGTCTAAATTACAGTAATTACTACATAAAATATCAGGTGAAATATTGTTTCCGAAACTAATAAAACTCAACTTTTACTCAATAAATGAATATAGAAAGTCTGTCCACACATTACACAGCCAAGTGATGTCAAATAAATATTAAACAGATTACCTGTTAAAATCAAGCTTTATTTTTCCAAAGTAATTAGCAACTCATAGTTCGTTTTTAGCTTGATAAAGTACTGGGTATCAGAGTAATTCATTAATGCTGCTTCCATGACCTCAGATGTGGCAGGGAAGCCAACCCAAACTCTAAATGTGTTGTTTCAGGTTGATGTGATTTTGAGTAACACTTTTCCTGAAATGGAAAATCAAATGATTGTGTGTACTACTTAGATATGCCTTGTGACGCACGAGAGAGAGAGAGAGAGAGAGAGAGAGAAAGGGACGGAACTGATTGTTTTAAGGGAACATTTCAAGTCTGCATAAAACATGTCGCTACTCTACATTCCCTTACCATAGAGGCACAGCAACTTCACACAGCAAGATGATAGGCAGCATCCAAAATGCCACCCTATTCCCTATTCCCTATTCCCTATTCCCTATTCCCTATATTTCCCACGGGTAATGCACTGTAAAGGGGGGGGGGGGGGGGGGGGGCAGGGGGGGGAGGGGTATTTGTAGAATCCAAAATGAGGGTAGGCGGTTTTGTGTTTCACTTTCAGAGTCATGGACAATCAGGGAGAAACAACCAACATAGCAGTGCCGTGTTACCCATCCTGCATCTGTCTCCCAGGCTCACGCACTCTCTCTCTCTCTCTCTCTCTCTCTCTCTCTCTCTCTCTCTCTCTCTCTCTCTCTCTCTCTCTCTCTCTCTCTCTCTCTCTCTCTCTCTCTCGCTCTCTCTCTCTCTCTCTCTCTCTCTCTCTCTCTCTCTCTTCTCTCTCTCTGTCGCTCTCTCTCTCACTCATGCTATCTCTCTCTATCTCTCTCATTCTCTCTCTCACTCATGCGATCTCTCTCTTTCTCTCTCCAATAGATAGAAAACAGAAGCCATGTTTGCGTTGGGCACGCTCGCACAGAACACAGGATGATTGATTGTGGACTGTTTCTGTTTATTTATGCAGGGCCGGGCTGAGGGATACGGATACAGAGGTTTTATGCATATATACAGCCCATACAATCAGCAGGAGAGTAAGATGGTAAATTATGAATGAGCAATGAGTTGGCAAGGGAGTGAGGACACACACAGCAATGGGCTGGATAGGGAGGGAGAAATGCACATGTTCGTCACCACACACACACACACACACACACACACACACACACACACACACACACACACACACACACACACACACACACACACACACACACACACACACACACACACACACACACACACACACACACACACACACACACACACACACACACACACACACAAACACACACACACACACACACACACACAACACACACACACACACACACACACACACACACACACACACACACACACACAGTGTGCCTCCCAGTAAAGGAAGCTTGTCTTGATTAACCTGGCCATGAAAGGCCCAATGCGTTTGTAGTATGACATCATAGCCTGTTCCCAGAGTATATTACCCAGGATCCATCAATCCTAGTTTGTCTGGGAACGTTGGGATTTATATTGTAGCTGCTTGTAAAGGGTGAGGGCTGAGTGAACATAGCATGGATATAGATGTACATTTTCTTTGCCACGTACAAAAAGCTCAAAATGTGTGTTTCTGCATGATCGGCAGTCTGCATTGATCTATGGCTTCTATGGGCAGAGGAAACAAAGCATCTGTAACTGTTTCCCCAAAGACTAATGCTTTTTTTCATATCATACTGTTCTATAGCCTACTGTCTCTCTACACTACTATAATCCATTTACACTTATGGACTACTCTCCCCTGCCCCAATATCACTAGGCCTTACAGAATATCACTAGGCCTTACAGAATATCACTAGGCCTTACAGAATATCACTAGGCCTTACAGAATATCACTAGGCCTTACAGAATATCACTAGGCCTTACAGAATATCACTAGGCCTTACAGAATATCACTAGGCCTTACAGAATATCACTAATATCACCTTACAGAATATCACTAGGCCTTACAGAATATCACTAGGCCTTACAGAATATCACTAGACCTTACAGAATATCACTAGGCCTTACAGAATATCACTAGGCCTTACAGAATATCACTAGGCCTAGAATATCACTAGCCTTACAGAATATCACTAGGCCTTACAGAATATCACTAGGCCTTACAGAATATCACTAGGCCTTACAGAATATCACTAGGCCTTACAGAATATCACTAGGCCTTACAGAATATCACTAGACCTTAGAGAATATCACTAGGCCTTACAGAATATCACTAGACCTTACAGAATATCACTAGGCCTTACAGAATATCACTAGGCCTTACAGAATATCACTAGGCCTTAGAGAATATCACTAGACCTTAGAGAATATCACTAGACCTTACAGAATATCACTAGGCCTTACAGAATATCACTAGGCCTTACAGAATATCACTAGGCCTTAGAGAATATCACTAGACCTTAGAGAATATCACTAGGCCTTACAGAATATCACTAGACCTTACAGAATATCACTAGGCCTTAGAGAATATCACTAGGCCTTAGAGAATATCACTAAGCCTTACAGAATATTACTAGGCCTTACAGAATATCACTAGGCCTTACAGAATATCACTAGACCTTACAGAATATCACTAGGCCTTAGAGAATATCACTAGACCTTAGAGAATATCACTAGACCTTACAGAATATCACTAGGCCTTACAGAATATCACTAGGCCTTACAGAATATCACTAGGCCTTACAGAATATCACTAGACCTTACAGAATATCACTAGGCCTTACAGAATATCACTAGGCCTTACAGAATATCACTAGACCTTAGAGAATATCACTAGACCTTACAGAATATCACTAGGCCTTACAGAATATCACTAGACCTTACAGAATATCACTAGGCCTTACAGAATATCACTAGGCCTTACAGAATATCACTAGGCCTTACAGAATATCACTAGGCCTTATATAATATCACTAGGCCTTAGAGAATATCACTAGGCCTTACAGAATATCACTAGACCTTAGAGAATATCACTAGACCTTACAGAATATCACTAGGCCTTACAGAATATCACTAGACCTTACAGAATATCACTAGGCCTTACAGAATATCACTAGGCCTTACAGAATATCACTAGGCCTTACAGAATATCACTAGGCCTTAGAAAATATCACTAGACCTTACAGAATATCACTAGGCCTTACAGAATATCACTAGGCCTTAGAGAATATCACTAGACCTTACAGAATATAACTAGGCCTTACAGAATATCACTAGGCCTTAGAGAATATCACTAGGCCTTACAGAATATCACTAGGCCTTACAGAATATCACTAGGCCTTACAGAATATCACTAGGCCTTAGAGAATATCACTAGGCCTTAGAGAATATCACTAGGCCTTACAGAATATCACTAGGCCTTACAGAATATCACTAGGCCTTACAGAATATCACTAGGCCTTACAGAATATCACTAGACCTTACAGAATATCACTAGGCCTTAGAGAATATCACTAGGCCTTACAGAATATCACTAGGCCTTACAGAATATCACTAGGCCTTAGAGAATATCGGATGATGAAAAAGACGCTACTCTCGATTACACCACTGGGGCCAGGCGTTTGATGTCGGCCCGGTGAAATTTGTTATACGTTAAACCAGTGCTAATGTGATTATGGCTATTGATCCATTAAATCTACTGTAAAAATGCAGCAGTGCACATTAAGAACTTGATACTGGTCCGAAACGTGAGAGCCACTGTGAAACATTAAAGCCTCTTTGATGTCATATTTAACCCATCTGCGGCAGGGCGAGGGGGAAACGATTCAAATGTCCATAAAACGCATTTTCAGACTCCAGCCACACAGTGAGAGGTGAGCAGAGTGTGTGGGTTGTGTGAGAAATGGGATGTGTGATTTTCCCTCTGGTCTTGTTGCAGTGCCGCCGCGGCGAGCATTGAAACGGCTGCGGCTGCCTGCCACGATTACCCCCAGAGGAGTTGTTTTTATCGCAGGCAATAAAAACTGGGCCTTCTCTGTCCCTGCTGTGCCGTGGAGCGCCCCCACCTCCACCCCTGTCTCTGACGGGATATATCCTCTGTGATTCTCAGGACCGTGAATAACCGCTGTCACTCTGTATCTTCCTGCTACAGGTAACAAGGGCATTGAAGCTGCAGGCATCCGTAACGTCACCCTATTTCCTATATAACTATACTGGGATACACTGTGGCAGTAGTCCAGTCCTACAGCAAGTGATGATATTGAATGTTGAATGTTAAAACTGAAATTGTGTCAGTGGAGGCTGGTGAGGAGAAATGGCTCATAGTAATGGCTGGAATGTAACGAATTCAGTAATTTGCTTTATTTGATCGAATAGAAGTTTTGTAGTGTTTAGGTTGTTACAGGGTGCTTGACTTGGACTGAAGTAGCTGTCAATACTCATTTTCGGTGGCGGTACTTTTTTTTATATGTAAGTGCAGGAACTCCACAATACTTTTGAGGTGCCGGTACTCAGCTCTGGTGAGCTCCTGCCCAAGTCAAGCACTGGTTTGTTACGAACGTGCTGATATGAGTGGATGCACGTGGGCAACCTTGAGAAAAATGGTTTGATGTATTTGTATTTCTATTCATTATGGATCCCCATTAGTTCCTGCCAAGGCAGCAGCTACTCTTCCTGGGGTTTATTATGGATCCCCATTAGTTCCTGCCAAGGCAGCAGCTACTCTTCCTGGGGTTTATTACGGATCCCCATTAGTTCCTGCCAAGGCAGCAGCTACTCTTCCTGGGGTTTATTATGGATCCCCATTAGTTCCTGCCAAGGCAGCAGCTACTCTTCCTGGGGGTTTATTATGGATCCCCATTAGTTCCTGCCAAGGCGGCAGCTACTCTTCCTGGGGTTTATTATGGATCCCCATTAGTTCCTGCCAAGGCAGCAGCTACTCTTCCTGGGGTTTATTATAGATCCCCATTAGTTCCTGCCAAGGCAGCAGCTACTCTTCCTGGGGTTTATTATGGATCCCCATTAGTTCCTGCCAAGGCAGCAGCTACTCTTCCTGGGGTTTATTATGGATCCCCATTAGTTCCTGCCAAGGCAGCAGCTACTCTTCCTGGGGTTTATTATGGATCCCCATTAGCTCCTGCCAAGGCAGCAGCTACTCTTCCTGGGGTCCAGCAAAATTAAGGCAGTTATACATTTTTTAAAACATTACAATACATTCATAACAGATTTCACAACATATTAAGTGTGTGCCCTCAGGCCCCTACTCTACTTCCACGTATCTACAATACAAAATCCATGTGTACGTGTGTACAGTGCGTATGTTATTGTGTGTTTGTATGCATGTGCCTATGTTTGTGTTGCTTCACAGTCCCCGCTGTTCCATAAGGTGTATTTTTATCTGTTTTTTAAAAATCTAATTTTACTGCTGGCATGAGTTACTTGATGTGGAATAGAGTTCCATGTAGTCATGGCTCTATGTAGTACTGTGCGCCTCACATAGTCTGTTCTGGACTTGGGGACTGTGAAGAGACCTCTCGTGGCATGTCTTGTGGGGTATGCATGGGTGTCCGAGCTGTGTGCCAGTAGTTCAAACAGACAGCTCAGTGGATTCAACATTTCAATACCTCTCACAAATACAAGTGGTAATGAAGTCAATCTCTCCTCCACTTTGAGCCAGGAGAGATTGACATGCATATTATTAATGTTATCTCTCTGTGTACATCCAAGGGCCAGCCGTGCTGCCCTGTTCTAAGCCAATTTGTGGCACCTGACCACAAGACTGAACAGTAGTCCAGGTGCGACAAAACTAGAGCCTGTAGGACCTGCCTTGTTGATAGTGCTGTTAAGAATGCAGAGCAGCACTTTATTATAGACAGACTTCTCCCCATCCTAGCTACTGTTGTATCAAAATATTTTTTTACCATGACAGATTATAATCCAGGGTTACTCCAAGCAGTTTAGTCTCCACATTATTCATTACAATATTTAGTTGAGGTTTAGATTTTAGTGAATGATTTGTCCCAAATACAATGCTTTTAGTTTTTGAAATATTTAGAACTAACTTATTCCTTGCCACCCATTCTGAAACTAACTGCACCTCTTTGCTAAGTGTTGCTGTCATTTCAGTCACTGTGGTAGCTGACGTGTATAGTGTTGAGTCATCCGCATACATAGATACACTGGCTTTACTCAAAGCCAGTGGCATGTCGTTAATAAAGATTGAAAAAGGTCAGGGGCCTAGACAGCTGCCCTGGGGAATTCCTGATTCTACCTGGATTTTGTTGGAGAGGCTTCCATTAAATAACACCCTCTGTGTTCTGTTAGACAGGTAACTCTTTATCCACAATATAGCAGGGGGTGTAAAGCCATAACACATACGTTTTTCCAGCAACAGACTATGATCGATAATGTCAAAAGCCGCACTGAAGTCTAACAAAACAACCCCCACAATCTTTTTATCATCAATTTCTCTCAGCCAATCAGTCATTTGTGTACAGTGGGGAAAAAAGTATTTAGTCAGCCACCAATTGTGCAAGTTCTCCCACTTAAAAAGATGAGAGAGGCCTGTAATTTTCATCATAGGTACACATCAACTATGACAGACAAAATGAGAAAACAAATCCAGAAAATCACATTGTAGGATTTTTTATGAATTTATTTGCAAATTATGGTGGAAAATAAGTATTTGGTCAATAACAAAAGTTTCTCAATACTTTGTTATATACCCTTTGTTGGCAATGACACAGGTCAAACTTTTTCTATAAGTCTTCACAAGGTTTTCACACACTGTTGCTGGTATTTTGGCCCATTCCTCCATGCAGATCTCCTCTAGAGCAGTGATGTTTTGGGGCTGTCAGCATGACAATGATCCCAAACACACCGCCCGGGCAACGAAGGAGTGGCTTCGTAAGAAGCATTTCAAGGTCCTGGAGTGGCCTAGCCAGTCTCCAGATCTCAACCTTATAGAACATCTTTGGAGGGAGTTGAAAGTCCGTGTTGCCCAGCGACAGCCCCAAAACATCACTGCTCTAGAGGAGATCTGCTCTAGAGGGAAATGGGGTCTTAGATTGGTTGTACATGGTTTTAGAGAGAGGGACGGGGTGTTAGATTGGTTGTACATGTTTTCAGAGAGAGGGAGGGGGTGTTACATTGGTTATACATGGTTTCAGAGAGCGGGAGGGTAAGTTACATTGGTTGTACGTGGTTTCAAAGAGAGGCAGGGGGTGTTAGATTGGTTGTACGTGGTTTCAGAGAGAGGGAGGGGGTGTTACATTGGTTGTACATGGTTTCAGAGAGAGGCAGGGGGTGTTAGATTGGGTGTACGTGGTTTCAGAGAGAGGGAGGGGGGTGTTACATTGGTTGTACATGGCTTCAGAGAGAGGGAGGGGGTGTTACATTGGTTGTACATGGTTTCAGAGAGAGGCAGGGGGTGTTACATTGGTTGTACATGGTTTCAGAGAGAGGCAGGGGGTGTTACATTGGTTGTACATGGTTTCAGAGAGAGGGAGGGGGTGTTAGATTGGTTGTACATGGTTTCAGAGAGAGGGAGGGGGTGTTACATTGGTTGTACATGGTTTCAGAGAGAGGGAGGGGGTGTTAGATTGGGTGTACGTGGTTTCAGAGAGAGGGAGGGGGTGTTAGATTGGTTGTACATGGTTCCAGAGGGAACAGAAAGTTTAATAGAGTAAGGGGAGAGAGTTTGAGGCTCAATAACTTGACTTATATACACACACACACAAACACACACACACACACACACACACACAACTGCCTGTTCCTTTGACCACCCCGCCCGCCTCACCGCTCCTCACCCTGCCTCACCCCTCAGCAACAGGCTAACGGAAACAGTAACAGCACAGGGCGCTGGAAGCCTACTACCCAACATAAATATCCCATCAGCTCTGAGGGGTCCTGAGGGGTCCTGTCCTGGTATACAATTGCAGTGGGAGCTCCATAATGACCCAGAGAGGGGGGAGGTCCAGTTACACCTGCCTGAAACCAGCCACCGTCCCTGGGTCTCGTATGGCAGGGCCAGGGGCCTGGAGTGGGCCCTGGGGTGGGATTAACCATACCTGGGTGGGTTAACCATTCAGGGGGCGTCATAAATGATAAATAATAACTGTAAATCACAGTAACAGCTGGTACCAGTACTGGATGGGTAATTTGTTAATATTGAGGCCCTGGGGGGAGCTTGGTGGAGAGAAGAACCCCCCTGTGTGCTGTTGGATTAACCAGATCTCCTCTTCTATTAAATTCCTTACCTCCAAGAGGTGTGTGTGTCTCTGTGTGTCTCTGTGTGTGTGTGTGTGTGTGTGTGTGTCAATCTTGTGTTGCAGCTAAAGCCTGCTTTGTGACTAATCTATTTAATGGGGGACTTTGGTCACATTGCAAAAAGTTTAGAAACTTCTGGACTTTTTACAACAAATGTAGGCCTAGTGAAAGACCACTTGGGTTGGTGTTTACTGTTTTCGGCCAGCAGATGGCGATGTTTCTACATGGAAGCAGCACAAAAGTAAAAACCAGCGGCGTTCATAGAGAGAGAACCGGTTCTGTTATTCCCCGTCTGTCTGTCTGTCCCGCTGAGCCACGGTGACACCGGACACTGCTTCATTACCGTCATCACCACTCCATGCTAATTACCGGCCAAGGCTCCTCGCGGACGCGGTAGAAGTTGCACCAGTAATGCACACCGAGGCAAACACCTCTGACAAAAATAAATGTTTGGGGGAAACACAAACATTTAAACACATAACCTATAACAAAATAATGTTTAAATGTTGTTGCAGGTAAATGTATTAGGCCTATTTAATTGTATCGTAAATCTAATCCTTTGATGGGATTATTATCAACACTGAACACGTGCCTCAAATCACATTTTCTATCTTCAAGGAACCCAAAGTGTATGATTTCATATAAGACAAATAGGCAAAGGGCATTGAATATTGGTAATTGACAATAAGCAGTCTTTCAAAATATCCAGGCCTATTTTACTAAAGGTAGGCTATTGCTAAACATTAATTAAAATGCATAGAATCTAATTTCTTATCAAAATCAAAATAACTGTTAGGCAACACTAACGTTTCCAATTATTTTGTAATTATTATAAAATGAAAAACGTAAATAGCCTATCAAATACAATTTGTATCAAATATCCTACACAACCATAACCTTTTATATTTTATTGAATATTTAAAAAGTTTTTTGTTTAGAAATATGGTGGTTTATTTTATTATAGCTCAATACATATTATATTGTTTTCAGCTGTATGGATTTTTACATGTTATAATGTTTTACAATGATGGTTTTCAAGGTGTTAAATTATATATGAGATAGTATACCTTCCATATCTCACGTGGACATCCGTGCGTCTCTCTCCCGGCGAACACAGGGCCTCCCAGTCCATTGGCGCTTGAGTATAGATCAGGTTACATACCACTAAACTCCACTGAAATAGCTAAATTGAATTTGATAATTTCAATTTCGCATTTCTTATTGTATTTAATGTTTATTTTAACATAATTCAATTGAAATTATTTCCCACGTGGATTTAAACTTATTATATTATTGCTTTATCTACTGGCATCGTTTCCTTGACTGCACATTAGATAATATTGTTTGATTATTATGCATTTACTTTTATCTTAGTGTTAATAAACCTGACCATGTAAATAGTTTGAAAATGATGCATCTGCATTATAACATTAAATATATTGGCATAGCTGTTTTGTCAAATAAAAACAAAAACAATATTTAAATGGTTAGTGTTCAAATTAAACTTACTTTAATAATTTAGTTATAAAATAATGTTGTCTACAAAATAGCGTCAAGGCAGGCCAAATAACTGTTTTATTTTTTGCAACTGTCAAATTAAAGCCTATTTTACAGCGTTTAATCATTTCTGTGTCAAAAGCCCACATGTGCAGATGTTACAATTTGCTGCCAGTTGTGCGCAATTGTTTTTCCGTTGTGCTTCTTTTGTCACAAAAAAAAATAATGTTTAATGACATAGACATTCCACTTTGTGGTCGGTGTGAGCCGAACTTGAACACTGTTCACTTCGTAGCTGACAAGCACACTGCAGAGCACACGCATACACACGCACGCCCGCACACACACCGTACCATGATCAATAACCTTGGCGGTTTAGGATGAAGGAAGCAAATCACATGATGGCAGATTCCATGAGAGTGGGAACGCTGAGCGCGGGATAGAATCTTGACAGTAAAAGGAATATAGTGTTTCATGTCGAGCTGATTGAGAGAAGTTCAAGTTTCCAAACCTAACAGCACAATGAAATGGCCAACAATAATCCATCCGCGATGAATGGAAAAGACGATCGAAAACACTCCGGAATGGGCTTTATATACACAATTAATTCAGGCTTTTAACAAATCTATTTTTGGAGAGGTTTTCCAGTGTTCCAGCGAAGTTAAAAGTGTGATTATTTGGTTTGGCCATAAAATAAAATAAATATGTAGTTCATTATCTTTATATTTAAAATAAATGGTGCTGAACATGTCGTTGCTCCATGAGGCTTTTTCCTTTTACATAATATTTGCTTTCGATGAAGGAAATAATAATTATATTGATATATACATTTGATTGCCATTGTCTTTTCAGCTTCTAGAGGTCAAGGCCTAATACATATCTTTATCCAAAACGTCTGTTGCAATCACTTAAACATTTTCTAAATAGTGCTTTAACTAGGGTCCTTCTTTTACGGTCAAACCAAATAATAACTCTTTTCGCTTTTCATAGGCTCTGGTCAAAAGTAATGCCTTGATTGTGGGCCAGACGGCACCCTATTACCTAGATACTGCGCGACTTTAGACCAGAGCACTACAGGACCCATTTGGGCTCTGCTCAAAACTAGTGCAGCATGTAGGTAAAATGGTTCCATCTGGGATGCAATAACGTTTACACCTGCCAGTCCACCTCTAGAGCCAGATAACCTCTCTCTACATCTACTTCTAACACTCTCTCACGCACGCACACGCACGCACGCACGCACGCACGCACGCACACGCACCAGTCCACCTTCTAGATCTCCACCAGGAAGTGAAGTGACGGCCTAGTGCTTCCATTTAATGATTTCCACAGGACAACCCGCCCGACCATGACATACAGACGCCAGGAGAATCAGACTCACACACACACACACACACACACACACACACACACACACACACACACACACACACACACACACACACACACACACACACACACACACACACACACACACACACACACACGCACACACTCCCCATTACCCCCTAACTCAATCAATTCTCCAGACCCCCCTGCCTCTCTGTCTCTCTCCCCAATCCCATCCTACTCTATGTATCATGGGCAGCCTATACTAGGGCCAGCCCTCTCCTCTCGTCCCCTCTCCTCTCGTCCCCGGACCCAGCTCCAGCTCCAGCCCCATACCCTATAGCCCAGCCCCATACCCTATACCCCAGCCCCAGCTCCAGCCCCATACCCTATAGCCCAGCCCCATACCCTATGCCCCATACCCCATACCCTATAGCCCAGCCCCATACCCTATGCCCCATACCCCCATACCCTACCCCCCAGCCCCAGCCCATACCCTATAGCCCAGCCCCATACCCTATACCCCAGCCCCAGCCCCAGCCCCATACCCTATAGCCCAGCCCCATACCCCTATGCTCCATACCCTATAGCCCAGCCCCATACCCTATGCCCCATACCCTATACCCCAGCCCAGCCCCATACCCTATAGCCCAGCCCCATACCCTATGCCCCATACCCTATAGCCCCAGCCCCAGCCCCAGCCCCATACCCTATAGCCCAGCCCCATACCCTATGCCCCATACCCTATACCCCAGCCCAGCCCCAGCCCCATACCCTATAGCCCAGCCCCATACCCTATGCCCCATACCCTATACCCCAGCCCCAGCCCCAGCCCCATACCCTATAGCCCAGCCCCATACCCTATGCCCCATACCCTATACCCCAGCCCCAGCCCCATATCCCATACCCCAGCTCCAGCCCCACCCCAGCTCCAGCCCCATACCCTATACCCTAGCCCCAGCCCCAGCCCCATACCCCATACCCCATACCCCAGCGCCAGCCCCATATCCCATACCCCAGCTCCAGCCCCATATCCCATACCCCATACCCCAGCTCCAACCCCATATCCCATACCCCAGCTCCATACCCTATACCCTATACCCTATACCCTATACCCTATACCCTATACCCTATACCCTATACCCTATACCCCAGCTCCAGCCCCATATCCCATACCCCAGCTCCAGCCCCATATCCCATACTCCAGCTCCAGCCCCATATCCCATACCCCAGCTCCAGCTCCATACCCCATACCCCATACCCTATACCCCAGCTCCAGCCCCATACCCCATATCCCATACCCCAGCTCCAGCCCCATACCCCATACCCCATACCCTATACCCAGCTCCAGCCCCATACCCCATATCCCATACCCCAGCTCCAGCCCCATACCCCATACCCCAGCTCCATACCCTATACCCTATACACTATACCCCAGCCCCAGCCCCATACCCCAGCCCAATACCCCATTTATAGCTCCAGCCCCATACCCTATACCCCAGCTCCAGCCCCATACCCTATACCCCAGCCCCATACCCTAGCCCCATACCCTATACCCCAGCTCCAGCCCCATACCCCATCCCCATACCCAGCTCCAGCCCCATACCCCATACCCCAGCTCCATACCCTATACCCTATACCCTATACCCCAGCCCTAGCCCCATATCCCAGCCCAATACCCCATTTACAGCTCCAGCCCCATACCCTATACCCCTAGCTCCAGCCCCATACCCCAGCTCCAGCCCCATACCCCAGCTCCAGCCCCATACCCCAGCTCCAGCCCCATACCCCAGCTCCAGCCCCATACCCCAGCTCCAGCCCCATACCCCAGCTCAGCCCCATACCCCAGCCCCAGCCCCATACCCCAGCTCCAGCCCCATACCCCAGCTCCAGCCCCATACCCCAGCTCCAGCCCCATACCCCAGCTCCAGCCCCATACCCCAGCTCCAGCCCCATACCCCAGCTCCAGCCCCATACCCCAGCTCCAGCCCCATACCCCAGCTCCAGCCCTGTCCTGCTCTACTGTGTTTGTGGATAAGCTTGATGTTCAACCTGTAAGTGATAGCCATCTGCCTGGCTGGGCTGACTGGAGGGGGATCGGATGGAGGTGAGAGAGCAACCAGGTAGCAGACAACTATCTCACACACACCGTTTTTAGTTCCCAGGACCTGTCTTTCCAGGCAGTGATGACATACGAACCCTGGATGACGCTCCTGAGCTGCATCTGTCATGTCCCACAATCCCACTCTCATTGCCACCACAGGGTAAGCTTGAAATTACAGGAAAGAGCCACTGAAGCTCACGGAAGTCACTGATTAACTCTCGGAGTCCCAAATGGCACCCTATTCCCTAAATAGTGCACTACTTTTAACCACAATCTTATGGGCCCTGGTCAAAAGTAGTGCACTATGTAGGGGATAGGGTGCCATTTGGGAATCATCCACTGACTAGCACTGCCACCGGATCATTCAAGAAAACGTCTGATCTGTTTTTTTTTTTTTTTTTTTTTTTTTTTAAACAGAAACGTACATTGTGTTTTTTGTAAGATATATTCCCATTTTTTCTCTCCAAATTAAGTTAGCATGTAATATTTTGTGTTGAGTACTGAAGACACATTTTTCCTTCTCATGGAAACAATAGATCTCAGCAACATGTTCTGGTTATGTAGGGCATCTTCTTATCGTTAAATACACACTCAAAGCACATGGTAAAACACACCACCAAACCAGAGGTGTATTGAAGATCCAGTAGTTCAACATGACAGAATGTTCAGATAGAACTGCATCTCTAACTTGTGGAACACGCAATCATTTCAACAGGAGTTGGGACGTTTCAATCTCTATCTGTTCAATTCTGAATGATGTCAGTTACGCCTCATTGAACAGACACCTGCCCACAGGGTAATTTCTTTATTTATTTTCATTTTTATTTAACCTTTATTTAACTAGGCAAGTCAGTTAAGAACAAATTCTTATTTACAATGACGGTCCTACACCGGCCAAACCCGGACGACGCTGGGCCAATTGTGCGCCGCCCTATGGGACTCCCAATCACGGCCGATTGTGATGCAGCCTGGAATCTGCAGTGTAGCCAGACGGCAGCCGGTGATCTGGACACACACACAGGCAGACAGACAGACAGACAGACAGACAGACAGACAGACAGGCAGGCAGGCAGGCAGGCAGGCAGGCAGGCAGGCAGGCAGACAGACAGGAGAGAGAGGTCCTGACAAGATAAAGATATCAGGAGCAGACCAGGATGGAGAACTGGGGTCTCTCCCTCTCAATTCAATTCAATTTCAATTTCAATTCAATTTAAGGGCTTTATTGGCATGGGAAACGTATGTTAACATTGCCAAAGCAAGTGAAGTAGATAGTAAACAAAAGTGAAATAAACAATAAATATTAACAGTAAACATTACACTCACAAAAGTTCCAAAAGAATAAAGACATTTCAAATGTCATATTATGTCTATATACAGTGTTGTAACGATGTGAAAATAGTTAAAGTACAAATGGGAAAAATAAATAAACATAAATATGGGTTGTATTTACAATCACTCACTCACTCACTCACTCACTCACTCACGTCACTCAATCACTCACTCACTCACTCACTCACTCACTCACTCACTCACTCACCACTCACTCACTCACTCACTCACTCACTCACTCACTCACTCACTCACTCACCCACCCACTCACTCACTCACTCACTCACTCACTCACTCACTCACCCACCCACCCACTCACTCACTCACTCACTCACTCACTCACTCACCCCACCCACTCACACACTCACTCACTCACTCACTCACTCACTCACTCACTCACCCACTCACTCACTCACTCACTCACTCACTCACTCACTCACTCACTCACTCACTCACTCATCACTCACTCACTCACTCACTCACTCACTCACTCACTCACTCACTCACTCACTCACTCCTCTCACTCACTCACTCACTCACTCACTCACTCACTCACTCACTCACTCACTCACTCACTCACTCACTCACTCACTCACTCACTCACTCACTCACTCACTCACTCACCCACTCACTCACTCACTCACTCACTCACTCACTCACTCACTCACTCACTCACTCACTCACTCACTCACTCACGTCACTCACTCACTCACTCACTCACTCACTCACTCACTCACTCACTCACTCACTCACTCACTCACTCACTCACACTCACTCACTCACTCACTCACCTCACTCACTCACTCACTCACTCACTCACTCACTCACTCACTCACCCACTCACTCACTCACTCACTCACTCACCCCTCACTCACTCACTCACTCACTCACTCACTCACTCACTCACTCACTTCACTCACGTCACTCACTCACTCACTCACTCACTCCACCCACTCACTCACTCACTCACTCACTCACTCACTCACTCACTCACTCACACTCACTCAACTCACTCACTCACTCACTCACTCACTCACCCACTCACTCACTCACTCACTCACTCACTCACTCACCCTCACTCACTCACTCACTCACTCACTCACTCACTCACTCCTCTCACTCCTCTCACTCACTCACTCTCACTCACTCACTCACTCACTCACTCACTCACTCACTCACTCACTCCCTCACTCACTCACTCACTCACTCACTCACTCACTCACTCACTCCTCCCTCACTCCCTCACTCACTCACTCACTCACTCACTCACTCACTCACTCACTCCCTCCCTCCCTCCCTCACTCAGTCACTCTCCTCCTCTCCCTCCTCTCCACTGTTTTCGGTCCTGACCTTTAACACAACGCCTCTATAACTACATACTGTAGACTGCTGAGGCTTATCTTATCTTTGGCACTTATGAAACAGGAGTAGGTGTGATCTCTGTTTAGTGTTGTCTGTTTTTTATACGGTAGACTCTTAGTTAGCAAGTATAATTAATATTAGTGTGTGTGCATGCATGTGTGTGTGTAACTGTTTAACTCGGTGCCAGTGCCTTTTTGTGGATGGGCTTGGGGGGGGGGAGGGGGGGGGGGGGGGGCGGGGGCCCGTCAGACGGGGTGGGGGGGGGGGGGGACGACAGACCTTGGTAGAACATGGTGGAGGGCGTGTGGGGGGGGGGGGACGACCCGTCAGACGTTGGTAACATGGTGGATGGGCTGTGGGGAGGGGGGGGGGGGACCCGTCAGACATTGGTAGAAACATGGTGGACTGGGGGGGGGGGGGGTGGGGGGGGGGGGGGGGGGGGGGGGGGGGGGACCCGTCACGTTGGTAGAACACATGGTGGATGGGCTGTGTGGGCTGGGGGGGGGGGGGGGGGGACCCGTCAGATGTTGGTAGAACATGGTGACAGTGAAGACTGGGCACCAGCTGAGGGGGGGTGTGAGCCTGGCTGTTTGTGGCCATATGGGGGAGGGTTTCACTCAGTCTCTCTCTGAGTTATCATTACTAAAGACAATAGGCTTTGGGCTAATCTCGCTATGGAGAAAACATTAGGAATTAATTATGTCTTTCATGATTTGGCATACACTGTATTTGACTGGTACACACAAGCATACGCGCACACACACACACGCACGCACGCACGCACGCACGCACGCACGCACGCACGCACGCACGCACGCACGCACGCACACACCACACACACACACACACACCAGACACACACACACACACAACACACACACACACACACCACACACACACACACACACACACACACACACACACACACAACACACACACACACACACACACACACACACAGACTAGCTCTATCCATCTATCCTTCTATCCTAACCCTGTCCTTCTATCTCTCTACCTCTCTGTCCCCTACCCTAATCCTGTCCCTCTGTCCCCTGTGTCCAACAAGTGGCCAACCCCTCCCAAATCCCCAAGTCTCCACCCAATTATAGACCCAGGGTGCGTCCCAAATGCCACCCTATTCCATATGTAGTGCAATACTTTTATCCAGAGCCCTATTCGTCCTGCTTAAAAGAAGTGCACTATATAGGAGATAGGGTGCTATTTGGGGATACAAACCTACAGTCGTTACCCCCCCCCCCCCCCCATAACTCCCCCTCCCCCCACACCCCACACACACACTGACACACTGTTCCATTGTGGGACTCCTCCCTATCTGATGGATGGTTGAGGTCACTGGTTCAGCTGTTCAAGCCTGTGGACTCCCCCCTATCTGATGGGATTGAGGTCACTGGTTTAGCTGTTCAAGCCTGTGGACTTCAGCTGTGGATGGTCACTGGTTCAGCTGTTCAAGCCTGTGGACTCCCCCCTATCTGATGGATGGTTGAGGTCACTGGTTCAGCTGTTCAAGCCTGTGGACTCCCCCCTATCTGATGATGGATGAGTCACTGAGGTCACTGGTTCAGCTGGTTCAAGCCTGTGGACTCCCCCCTATCTGATGGATGGATGAGGTCACTGGTTCAGCTGTTTCAAGCCTGTGGACTCCCCCCTATCTGATGGATGGTTGAGGTCACTGGTTCAGCTGTTCAAGCCTGTGGACTCCCCCCTATCTGATGGATGGATTGAGGTCACTGGTTCAGCTGTTCAAGCCTGTGGACTCCCCCCTATCTGATGGATGGATGAGGTCACTGGTTCAGCTGTTCAAGCCTGTGGACTCCCCCCTATCTGATGGATGGATGAGGTCACTGGTTCAGCTGTTCAAGCCTGTGGACTCCCCCCTATCTGATGGATGGTTGAGGTCACTGGTTCAGCTGTTCAAGCCTGTGGACTCCCCCCTATCTGATGGATGGTTGAGGTCACTGGTTCAGCTGTTCAAGCCTGTGGACTCCCCCCTATCTGATGGATGGATGAGGTCACTGGTTCAGCTGTTCAAGCCTGTGGACTCCCCCCTATCTGATGGATGGATGAGGTCACTGGTTCAGCTGTTCAAGCCTGTGGACTCCCCCCCTATCTGATGATGGTGAGGTCACTGGTTCAGCTGTTCAAGCCTGTGGACTCCCCCCTATCTGATGGATGGTTGAGGTCACTGGTTCAGCTGTTCAAGCCTGTGGACTCCCCCCCTATCTGATGGATGGATGAGGTCACTGGTTCAGCTTTTCAAGCCTGTGGACTCCCCCCCCTATCTGATGGATGGTTGAGGTCACTGGTTCAGCTGTTCAAGCCTGTGGACTCCCCCCTATCTGATGGATGGTTGAGGTCACTGGTTCAGCTGTTCAAGCCTGTGGACTCCCCCCTATCTGATGGATGGATGAGGTCACTGGTTCAGCTGTTCAAGCCTGTGGACTCCCCCCTATCTGATGGATGGATGAGGTCACTGGTTCAGCTGTTCAAGCCTGTGGACTCCCCCCTATCTGATGGATGGTTGAGGTCACTGGTTCAGCTGTTCAAGCCTGTGGACTCCCCCCTATCTGATGGATGGTTGAGGTCACTGGTTCAGCTGTTCAAGCCTGTGGACTCCCCCCTATCTGATGGATGGTTGAGGTCACTGGTTCAGCTGTTCAAGCCTGTGGACTCCCCCCTATCTGATGGATGGATGAGGTCACTGGTTCAGCTGTTCAAGCCTGTGGACTCCCCCCTATCTGATGGATGGATGAGGTCACTGGTTCAGCTGTTCAAGCCTGTGGACTCCCCCCTATCTGATGGATGGATGAGGTCACTGGTTCAGCTGTTCAAGCCTGTGGACTCCCCCCCTATCTGATGGATGGATGTGGTCACTGGTTCAGCTGTTCAAGCCTGTGGACTCCCCCCTATCTGATGGATGGATGAGGTCACTGGTTCAGCTGTTCAAGCCTGTGGACTCCCCCCTATCTGATGGATGGTTGAGGTCACTGGTTCAGCTGTTCAAGCCTGTGGACTCCCCCCTATCTGATGGATGGTTGAGGTCACTGGTTCAGCTGTTCAAGCCTGTGGACTCCCCCCTATCTGATGGATGGATGAGGTCACTGTTTCAGCTGTTCAAGCCTGTGGACTCCCCCCCTATCTGATGGATGGTTGAGGTCACTGAGGTTCAAGCTGTGTTCGGATGTTCAAGGTCACTGGTTCCTGTGTGGGACTCCCCCCTATCTGATGGATGGTTGAGGTCACTGGTTCAGCTGTTCAAGCCTGTGGACTCCCCCCTATCTCCCTTCCCCTTCTTTCCCGTAGCCTGGTGGAACCAGCCTGATTGCTGCGTTCACCATTCTGTGAAGTGAAATAGAATGGTGAATGCAGCAATTAGGCTGGCTCTACCAGGCTACCTCTAGCCCCTCCCCCTCCTCTCCACCTCTCTCCCCCTTCCCCTCTCTCCCCCCTTCCAATCACGGGCGGCAGGTAGCCTAGCGGTTAAGAGCGTTGGGCCAGTAACCGAAAGGTTGCTGGTTCGAATCTCCTAGCCGGCATTCTGCCCTTGAGCAAGGCAGTTAACCCCCAACAACAACTGCTGCCCGGGCGCTGATGACGTGGATTAAGACAGCCCCCCTCACCTCTCTGATTCAGAGGGGTGGGGTTAAATGCGGAAGACACATTTGAGTTGAATGCATTCAGTTGTACAACTGACTAGGTATCCCCCTTTACCTTCCTCTCTACCCCCTTCCCCTCTCTACCCCTTCCTCCCCCTTGCACTCTCTCTCCCTTCACCAATCAAAACAACGTCAGAAAACTCATAACTCATAACTCCCCCCCCCCCCCCTCCCCTTCTCCACCCCCCCCCCCTCCCCTTTTTTCTCCCCAACACATACCCCTCCCCTTCCCCCCCCCTCCCCCCACCCCCCCCCCACCCCCTCCTCTCCCCCTCCCCCTCCTCCCCCCCCTCCCCCCCCCCCCCCCTCCCCCCCCCCCCCCCCCCCCCCCCCCCCCCCCCCCCCCTCCCCCCCCCCCTCCCCTTCTCCCCCCCCCGACCCCCACCCCCCCCCCCCCCCACCCCCCCCCCCCCCCTTCTCCCCCCCCTCCCCCTTCTCTCCCCCCCCCCCCTTCTCCCCCCCCCCTTCCCCTCTCCCCCCCCCCCTTTCCCCTTCCCCCCACCTTCCCGTTAACACTTTCATTCCTCACCGGCCCCTCAAGTAGCCGGGGCTTACAGGGGCCACATAAATCACCGCCGGAGCAGGGAGTCAGACCTCTCTTCACTGCGGCGTGTCCCAAATTACCCACTAATCCCTACGGGCCCTGGTCAAAAGTAGTGCACTATTTAGGGAATGTGGTGGTATTTGGGATGCAGTCACAGGATGGATATAGGATGGACCTCCACCATGACTGATCTCTTTATAATGATGCCCGCCTGTTGTCTTTGGATTTGTGTGTACGTGTGGCGGTGCGTGCTTGTTTGTGTGTTAACTAAAGGTGTATGTATGGGAGGCAGGTAGCTTAGTGGTTAAGAGCGTTGTGCCAGTAACCGAAAGGTTGCTGGTTCTAATCCCCGAGCCGACTAGGTGAAAAATATTTCGATGTGCCCTTGAGCAAGGCACTTAACCCTAATTGCTCCTGTAAGTCGCTCTGGATAAGAGCGTCTGCTAAATGACCCCCCCCCAAAAAAATTACAAAATAAGAAAAATTATTTGGACAAAAAATTATACGTTGTTTTGTTGTGTTGGAGAGTAAAGGTGTCTACGGCTATGTTTGTTGCTGTGTGTGGAGAGTTTTAATGTCATTGTCTGGGATTAAGGTCAACTGTTGTTCTCTCTATGCAGTTTGGGAGAGACTTGCTGTTTGATAAGCTGTTTGCATGCAGCATCTTTTAGTAGAGTTGTAGTCCATTGTCACTGTGTAATGACAACTAAATTGACCTAGTCTTCTGTTTCATCCGACATTAAGCCACCATAAGAAGATGTGCTCTGTAGCAGGTTTGGGGTCAATTCCATTTAAATTCCCAGTCAATTCAGAAAGTAAACCAAATTCCAATTCCAAATATTCCTAATTGAAAAGCATTGAAGAGAATTTAAATGTACATTTCAGTGTCCAGAAATATCTGAATTGACTGGAATTCACCCCTGCACTGTATTCACTCCCATCTCCATGGTGCAATTAGCTTGGTGTGCTTACCTGCCTGGTCCCCTGTCTCTAGACCTCCTGGTAGACCTCCTGGTCCCCTGTCTCTAGACCTCCCGGTCCCCTGTCTCTAGACCTCCTGGTCCCCTGTCTCTAGACCTCCTGGTCCCCTGTCTCTGGACCTCCTGGTCCCCTGTCTCTGGACCTCCTGGTCCCCTGTCTCTAGACCTCCTGGTCCCCTGTCTCTGGACCTCCTGGTCCCCTGTCT
>CM072254.1:36910450-36922950 GCA_036851935.1 Coregonus suidteri
CTTCCCCTTGAAGTGTTTTGACACAGAGATTATTACAACATAAATGTGTCAAAAACATCTAAAGCCTTTGAGGTAAGGTACCGTTGAATAGCTGAACAGTTTGTGTGCATCCCAAATGACACCCTATTCCCTACATAGTGCACTACTTTTGATCAGAGCCCTATGGGACGTGCTTAAAAGTAGTGCACTCTGTAGAGAATAGGGTGCAATTTGGGACACAACCCTTTGCCTCTCCTCTGAGAAATCTTCACTATCCCTTTAAGGAGCAGGTCGCTTTAATTTGCCAACAGGGTTGGGTTGGAGACTTGGTCATTTCTGAGGAGGTTCCTTCTTTTCATTGTCCTATATGTCATCTCCAGGAGGGAGGGAGGGAGGGAGGGAGGGAGGGAGGGAGGGAAGGGAGGGAAGGAAGGAGGCAGACACTGTTTAGATATTAATGCCCCCATGATGAGATGGCCTCCTTGTAAGGCTGTCTTTCATGGATTATAGATCATGTAGTGAATGACAGACAAGTGACTAATGAGGTTCAGATGGAGGGGCAGGTGTACGTGGAGACAGGGTTAGGGAGATATAGGCTTGCTTCTTGGGACCTTTTCATGTTTTTTATTTAACCTGTATTTATCCAGGAAGTCCCATTGAGGTCAGAATACTTATTTTACAAGGAAGACCTGATCGTCAAGTCGGTTTGACTGAGAGTCTTGAAGGAGACCTGATCATCAAGTCTGTTTGACTGAAAGTCTTGAAGGAGACCTGATCATCAAGTCTGTTTGACTGAAAGTCTTGAAGGAGGACTGGTCATCAAATTGGTTGACTGACAGTCTTGAAGGAGGTCTGGTCATCAAGTCAGTTGACTGAGGGTCTTGAAGGAGGACTGGTCATCAAGTCGGTTGACTGAATGTCTTGAAGGACAACTGGTCATCAAGTCAGTTGGCTGAAAGTCTTGACGGAGGACTGGTCATCAAGTCGGTTTGACTGAAAGTCTTGAAGGAGGACTGGTCATCAAGTAGGTTGACTGAAAGTCTTGAAGGAGGACTGGTCATCAAGTCAGTTTGACTGAAAGTCTTGAGGGGGACTGGTCATCAAGTCAGTTGGCTGAAAGTCTTGACGGAGGACTGCTCATCAAGTTGGTTGACTGAAAGTCTTGAAGGAGGACTGGTCATCAAGTTGGTTTGACTGAAAGTCTTGAAGGAGGACTGCACATCAAGTCAGTTGACTGAAAGTCTTGAAGGAGGACTGGTCATCAAGTCGGTTGACTGATAGTCTTGAATGACTGGTCGGCTGACTTGATGCTCCTCTGAAGGCTGATCAACAACTTGTGAGGATTAGTAATAGATAGTTAGGGTTAGTAAGGGTTAGTAAGGGTTAGCAAGGGTTAGTAAAATGGTTAGTAAGGGTTAGTTAGGGTTAGTAAGATGGTTAGTATGATTTAGTTAGTAGGGATGTAACGATTCAGTGATACTCATCGGTCCCCGATTAAAATGTTTACAGTTTTTCTCAGTCGCTTTGGTGCATTTTTCACATCATCCCTAACATGTGCAAAATAATAAGTGCATTTCTCAGAACAATTTGTACAAACTGCAATATACAATAGATATGTTTCTAAAGCTAGTCAGTCACTAAAAATCCTTAGTACATCTCTCAAAAGTAAATATTCATGCCAATGATCATGTCAGTGTCATCAGAATGATAAGTCATTGAGTCATTGTTCACGAACAAGGTTGTCAAAATGTTTAGGCATGTTGTCAATGGAACTGTGTACTTTGACAGTATTACCTGATGTAAACTTAGTCTACAGTTTGGATGACAGTTACTGTATTGAAAATGCACAAGGCTGCACTTCTATGGCATATATCAATTTCAACAGTACTATTTACATATTACTGTATGTGGGTTATTGATTGAAAGAGACTGGACAACCCAAGGGGCACAAAGGAAAAAAACTAAATTAGAAAGAAACACAGGAAACCACCCCTAAGGCACAACTTTGCCCACAGCACTGTTCTAGTGCTGTCTCTACACATCCAGACGTTCCTGTCTGTCAGCCCACATATTCTCATCCACATCACACCGGATATTTTCCCTTCCAATGCAACGTGGAAAGAATCTTTTGGAATGCCTTATCCATCCTCTGCAGGCGTCTACTGTGGTGTCCTCACATGCTGCATCCATTGCAGCCAGCAGGGTCATCTGTGTGTGTGGCTGACGATCGTACACCTTCCACCTCCATGCTGAAAAAGAACTCCTCAATTGGGTTAAGGAATGGTGAATAAGGTGGGAGGAAATTCTATGAGCATCCTCGGGTGGGTCACAAACCATTGCCTTATGATGTTTGATCGATGGAAACTCACATTATCACAAATGACCACATACTTTGGCAAATCCTCTCTAAACAGACCCCTCTCATCATCAGGGATGAGAGCCCTGTAGAGAGTCTCTAAAAAGTTGAGTAGATGCTGGGTGTTGTATGGCCCTAAAAGGGGGATATGGTTAGGACACCATGCTCCGAAATAGCAGCACACATGGTGATATTTCCTCCCCGTTGGCCTGGCAAATCCACAGTAGCTCTGTGACCGATGATATTCCGACCCCGCCTTCTGCATTTGGTCAGGTTGAAGCCAGCCTCATCCACGTATACAAAGTTGTGAGAGGGTTCACTTGATTCCAACTCCATTATACGCTATATCCCAGAACACACAGTTGAATTTGTTTTGGTAAGGAAGAGTGACATAAAATGTACATATATTGCATGTTCCTTCCACAGCAATGGAAATGTGTGCAGTTTATGCTTACTGTACTATGTAAACACTATAAAATGTTGCTGTAAAGTAGTTACATAGATATATGTTTTACCTGTACATACTGGTACCGTAGCTCCTTAACTCTGTCCTCCATTCCTTTGGAATGGTACACGGTACAGCTGTTTCATACTCATCTGGTTTCTATGCAGCACCCTGTCGATGGTTGAGATGCTAACCGTATGGATGTTTTCAAAGACATCGTTGTCTTCTATAATGGTCCTTTGTATTTCCCTGAGTCTCATGGCATTGTTTGCTCGGACCATGGTGCAAATAGCCTCCTCCTGTTGAGGTGTGAAAAGGCGTCCTCTGCCACCGGGTTTGAGGTAATCTTGCAGTCCTATGTGTGGAAAAATGCAGTGATGCATCGCACACTTTCACATAGACAAAAAACTATGCGAACACACATTTTACTGTAAAACATACAGGTGGGTGCATGTAAGGTGCAGTATGTATCTGTATAGAGTATATTTCTGTATGCTGTGAAATACAAGTGGGACTACTGTAATATGAAGCATTGTAGGAAGTATACAGTATACTGCTTATATACAGTAACAGTGCACTGTACATTGGTGGACATACCTGTTCTCTCTTCGAAACGTTTGTACTATTGAGGACACGGTTGATCTCCCAATATTCGGCTGCACCCTTCGACCCGCCTCAGCCATTGTAAGGCCATGATTGACAAACATGGTCTACAATAGTGGCCCTTATGTCATCAGATATGCGCCTATGTCCTCTTCTGCCTCTTCCTCTGTTTTGCCTTCCACCACGCATCCTTGCTCCTCTTCTTCCTCCTCTTGGGTGTTGACCCTGTTCGTTTCCTGGTCCATCCATTATTGGAAAATTGCAACTCTGTGTGTGGTCTGTCTATATATGCTTGCCAATTGATTCTTCATGAGATGCACCTTTGAGCAATTTAGACAACTGGTTGATTGTTGGTTGAACTAACACTTTACATTCCTTCATGAGTGAGGGTTAATTTCACCTGCACGATTCAGCAATTTACGTTTTTGTACAAAAGGTCTAATAGAAATGTGTAAAAAACTATGCTTGACAGTTTTATGACAAATAGTTCAACAATTTTGCATGTAATGGCTTATGCAAGGAAACTAATGCCTAGATGTTTTGAGGGGTAAGACTATTCAACAGAGAACCATCTACTATATTTTGATCAACATGACATGAGCAATTGAAAATGTGGGAAAAAAGCTGACACTTGTACCTTGTTACATTATCAATTGCAATATGTACAAAAGCAATTGCAATTTGTTCAAAGGAATAAGAAATTTCTTTAATGATGTGCACAAGTGACTAGATGATTTGGAATTTGTACAAGTAGTATCAAGAATTGCACTTTTGATCTAAGAAATGCACCAAAGCGACTGAGAAAAACTGTAAGATACAAGTACATCTGTCCATGGACCCTAAACCAATCAAATTTAGCATGCAATCGGTTAGAAAATCGATTCTAACATTACGAATCGCTGGTTCAATATATATAGTTTTGCTCATATTACATCATTTCTACCCTCTGACAATACCTCTCATCTTTGTGACAACTGATACGTCCTTCAGTGTCCAACTGCATGTAACTACGTTGACAGTCATTGATCTACAAGTTATTTTGCATGCAACAACCCCAGGCAGTATCAGTAGCCTGGTCAAACCAGCCAGGTCACCCGGGATACAAGTCAGTGTTTGACGGCCGTCCATGTCTGAGGATGTCGGGAGGTAATGTGGAAATCGGCCACTAGGGGCAACAGTGATCAGCGTTACCTTCAAGAAGGTTTGGGTTTTGCTAGGGTGTTGTGGACGGGGATGGTGGATGGGTATAAGCATCTGCCTCCGTTTCAGAGTTAATGCCTAAACTTAATAATTTTTAGTTAATGCCTAAACTTAAGAATTTGGAGTTAATGCCTGAACTTAACCCTAACCTTAAAAATTCAGAGTTAGTGCCTAAACTTAACCTTAAACACTTTGAAATTTGACGTTTGGAACAACTTTCGAAATTTGACATTTGAGAAACATGGATGAACATCTAATTCTGACGTGAGACTGTGAGAGCTGGTAGAGTCAAACTGTGCACGATGTCCAACGAGAGATACAGCGCCTTGCAAAAGTATTAATCCCGCTTGGCGTTGTTCCTATTTTGTTGCATTACAACCTGTAATTAAAATTTATTTTTTATTTTTATTTCATGTAATGGACATACACAAAATAATCCAAATTGGTGAAGTGAAATGAAAAAAATTACTTGTTTAAAAAACATTCTACAATATAAATAACGGAAAAGTGGTGCGTGCATATGTATTCACCCCCTTTGCTATGAAGCACCTAAATAAGATCTAGTGCAACCAATTACCTTCAGAAGTCACATAATTAGTTAAATAAAGTCCACCTGTGTGCAATCTAAGTGTCAAATGATCTGTCACATGATCTCAGTATATATACACCTGTTCTGAAAGGCCCCAGAGTCTGCAACACCACTAAGCAAGGGGCACCACCAAGCAAGCGGCACCATGAAGACCAAGGAGCTCTCCAAACAGGTCAGGGACAAAGTTGTGGAGAAGTACAGATCAGGGTTGGGTTATAAAACAATATCAGAAACTTTGAACATCCCACGGAGCACCATTAAATCCATTATAAAAAAATTGAAAGAATATGGCACCACAACAAACCTGCCAAAGAGGGCCGCCCACCAAAACTCACGGACCAGGGCAAGGAGGGCATTAATCAGAGAGGCAACAAAAGAGACCAAAGATAACCCTGAAGGAGCTGCCAAGCTCCAACATAGTTGATTGGAGTATCTGTCCATAGGATCACTTTAAGCTGTACACTCCACAGAGCTGGGCTTTACGGAAGAGTGTCCAGAAAAAAGCATTGCTTAAAGAAAAAAATAAGCAAACACGTTTGGTGTTCGCCAAAAGGCATGTGGGAGACTCCCCAAACATATGGAAGAAGGTACTCTGGTCAGTTGAGACTAAAATTTAGCTTTTTGGCCATCAAGGAAAACGCTATGTCTGGCGCAAACCCAACACCTCTCATCACCCTGAGAACACTATCACCACAGTGAAGCATGGTGGTGGCAGCATCATGCTGTGGGGATGTTTTTCATTGGCAGGGACTGGGAAACTGGTCAGAATTGAAGGAATGATGGATGGCGCTAAATACAGAGAAATTCTTGAGGGAAACCTTTTTCAGTCTTCCAGAGATTTGAGACTGGGACGGAGGTTCACCTTCCAGCAGGACAATGACCCTAAGCATACTGCTAAAACAACAATCGAGTGGTTTAAGGGGAAACATTTAAATGTCTTGGAATGGCCTAGACAAAGCCCAGACCTCAATCCAAATGATAATCTGTGGTATGACTTAAAGATTGCTGTACACCAGCAGAACCCATCCAATTTGAAGGAGCTGGAGCAGTTTTTCCTTGAAGAATGGGCAGAAATCCCAGTGGCTAGATGTGCCAAGCTTATAGAGACATACCCCAAGAGACTTGCAGCTGTAACATTTTTTTATTTTGCATCTTCAAAGTGGTAGGGGGGGGGGAACTTTAGCAAACCACTGTAGCCGGCCTGTTCCTGATCTTGTGGGGCAACTTCAGCATTCAAATGCTAAAATGGCTTGCGTGATATTAGGCTTCATTAGTTGAGTGACAACCTACTGTAATCTGCTAGGTTATTGTTATCTATGCACTGAAGATGTTGTTTTACCGGAATAAAAGTAAACTACCGGAGACACAACTCATCAGGGATTACCATAGATTTTATTTTGATTGTTCAGGTTCACCATCGGAAATAGTTTTGGTCATTTTTAGATATACATGGTAAAGTTGCTAATTTCATATTGAGGACAACAATCACTTTTGCGAGATGCACTGCGAGAGGAGAAGATCACTCCAGAAAAACTTCCAAACGATCGAAACGATTCGATTTTGTGATGTGGGTGAAATCAAAAATGGTGCTATATATTCATTAGCTATATCGTAGTTCATTTGTAAACAATAAATATTGATCCTTAACTAGCTCAAACAACTTCTCTGCAAAAATGACAAGTTAATTAGTGGGTTTTGGTGATTTCAGAACCAAAGTGGGGGGGACAAAAAACATTGCCCCCCCTAATCTGATAGTGGTAGATGCCTAGTCTCCCTTATGGCTCACATCAGGTTCATTGCCCCCCCTAATCTGATAGTGGTAGATGCCTAGTCTCCCTTATGGCTCAGATCAGGTGGCCTACATGGTACATACACTATAGACATGCCACACACACACACACACATACACACACACACACACACACACACACACAGACACACACACAGACACACACACACACAGACACACACACACACAGACACACGCCATGCACGCACACACACACACACACACACACACACACACACACACACACACACACACACACACACACACACACACACACACACACACACACACACACACACACACAAACACAAGTCAGCTTAAACAGATCCAGCTCAGAGAGGCCCAGCTCATGAGCTCCATCCACAGCAGATTTGAATTTAGAAAGGAATGTGTTTATGCAACAAATGTTAGTGCATCGTAGTGCATTTAACCAAATCGCATCGATTCGTTCTCTAATCAAACTGAATCGCACCAAACTAAAACGTATTGTTCCTGTATCGTATTGGAGCACATCTATCTAGTTACGTATCGAATTGTCCTGAAAGGGAAAGATGCACATCCCCATTAGTTAGGGTTAGTAAGATGGTTAGTAAGGGTTAGTAAGATGGTTAGTAAGGGTTGGTAAGATGGTTAGTTAGGGTTAGTAAGATGGTTAGTAAGGGTTAGTAAGATGGTTAGTAAGGGTTAGTAAGATGGTTAGTAAGGGAGAAAGCCAGGTCTTATGTTAGGCCCCAGTTTCACATCCAGCTAGGAAGGAAGGATCGATGAGGACTGGTACTTTATTGCCCCGGCCTTTGCTAGAAAGACGAATGTGTGTTTGTACAAAAAAGTTGTACAAACATTTGCAGGATTACAAATGACAAAATTCCATCACTTTTTTTATGTTTGTTTATGTGTTGTATATATGAAAGGATCGACAGATGTAACATACTTGGTGAGAAATAATCAAAATTAAAATAAATGTTAATGGAAAAGTTAGCTAAACAAATGGATAAATTAAACATTTGGATAATAATTCTTACTATGGAAAACAAACATGTCTGACAAACCCAGAAAGGTTACCATGACAACCGTGCCATTCGAAGCGACCAATCCACCGGCTCTAAACGAGGAGAGGTAATAAGCATTCTTTTCTGACATGTCCTTGTTTATAGGAGCGCAGCTCTACCATGTAAAGAGAGACACATGGAAGTACTTCTCTTCCCTGGAATAAAGTAATTAAGGATCTCTCTCTCTCTCTCTCTCTCTCTCTCTCTCTCTCTCTCTCTCTCTCTCTCTCTCTCTCTCTCTCTCTCTCTCTCGCCCCCTCTCTCTCCTTCCTCATCTACTCGGTTAAAACCCTCCCAGTTTAGCTTCCATGCATGTCAGTCGATAATCGCGCCAACTTGACATCCTGACCTGAACATTCAATTTATTGATCTTCATTTTATTCGGATGTAAGGAGCCCTTTGCCCTTCTAAATTAATCCAGGTTAACAAGACCTAGACCTCAGTCCTGCCCCAGCCCCAACCTATGCAGGGCCCCAGCTTGGCCACCCAGCATGAGTAGGGCTCTCTGTTAGTCCAACCTATGCAGGGCCCCAGCTTGGCCACCCAGCTTTATGGGAATCTGCAGTGAATTCGAAAATCTGTCGATGGGAGAGAGAGGACAGGAGACAGAGCGAGTGGGTGGAGCATCGTGGATATGCCGTGTCACTCCACCTGTAAAATAAATGCTCCTTTGTCCATTGTCTCCCCCGTCAGCTTACCTGGACAGGATCAAGCTGGAGGTCAATAGCATGGCTATATAACAGAGGGGCTGGAGAGAGAGAGAGAGAGAGAGAGAGAGAGAGAGAGAGAGAGAGAGAGAGAGAGAGAGAGAGAGAGAGAGAGAGAGAGAGAGAGAGAGAGAGAGAGAGAGAGAGAGAGAGAGAGAGAGAGAGAGAGAGAGAGAGAGAGAGAGAGAGAGATTTCATCCTCCCGTGCCAGTCTTCAGTCAAATACCTCTGGGAAATAGATATTTATTTCACGAGTTAAAGGACCAGACATTGAAATGGGTTTAGAATATTTATTGAGGAAATTGAATGGCTGTGAGAAGGATTCAGGAGGGGAATGAGAATGGGCCAGATGAAACCAAGGGCTGCAGATGAAGGATCCGGGGGTGGACTCTGTAGGGTTTGGCTTGGTTTCTCAGGTAGACATCACTGTCAGGCCATGGTAGTTAGGCTGCTGTGGTGATGGTAATCCCCCAAAAGAGAACTCCAAATTAGTCGGACCCTGGAGAGGAAGGGAGCTGTTCTGGACTGCAGGTGCTGAATGGTTGGCAATATAGTTGAGGTAGTACAGCACGTGTACAAGATGCCCACGAAGTGACCCAACCTCATACCTCAGAAGAGCAAGCAGAAGCCACTGTGGCAAGGAAAAAACTCCCTTGAAGGAAGAAAACCTTGAGAGGAACCAGGTTCAGCTAGGAAGCCAATCCTCTTGTGGCTGGTCGGGTAGGATTCGGTGCGTGAGGTAGATGGTGTCCATGAAAGGAGGCAGGGACAAGAAGACAGTGCTTGAGTTAATGCAGGTTCTGAGAGATGAGCGTGTTGTGGGCTGTCCTGATATTGATGATGTCAGAGCCGATGTAGGAATGATAGGCTTGAGAGGACCAGGAGGAGGAGTTATACGGTATGGTCTGGGATGCTATGTCGAGATGCCATGGATGCATGCGATGTGGAAGGAGAGTCTGGAGAATTGATCAGGATAGCCATACAGCGATTGTACTCGTCTCAGATGGGAATGGAACCAGCCATACAGCGATAGTACTGGTCTCAGATGGGAATGGAACCAGCCATACAGCGATAGTACTGGTCTCAGATGGGAATGGAACCAGCCATACAGCGATAGTACTGGTGTCAGATGGGAATGGAACCAGCCATACAGCGATAGTACTGGTCTCAGATGGGAATGGAACCAGCCATACAGCGATAGTACTGGTCTCAGATGGGAATGGAACCAGCCATACAGCGATAGTACTGGTCTCAGATGGGAATGGAACCAGCCATACAGTGATAGTACTGGTCTCAGATGGGAATGGAACCAGCCATACAGCGATAGTACTGGTCTCAGATGGGAATGGAACCAGCCATACAGCGATAGTACTGGTCTCAGATGGGAATGGAACCAGCCATACAGCGATAGTACTGGTCTCAGATGGGAATGGAACCAGCCATACCGTGATAGCATTGGTCTCAGATGGGAATGGAACCATTGGCGAGGCGATGGAACCAGATTTGGTGATCGGATGGAGAGGCATGCTGAGATTGTCTGAGCTGTAGGAAGTAGGTGAGTGTTTGGTAAGGGCTGAGGGTGATGGTGATGTCTGACGTGGAGAAGGGATGAAGGTAGAAGATGAGGATGGTGATGTCTGACGTGGAGAAGGGATGAAGGTAGAAGATGAGGATGGTGATGTCTGACGTGGAGAAGGGATGAAGGTAGAAGATGAGGATGGTGATGTCTGACATGGAGAAGGGATGAAGGTAGAAGATGAGGATGGTGATGTCTGACGTGGAGAAGGGATGAAGGTAGAAGATGAGGATAGAAGCTCTAAACATGGCAGGAAGCGAAATAACCTAATCTCAACATCTGGATGTAGGCAGACAGGATGTCAATGGTGATTGGCTGGCAACGAGGGCGGGTGGTGGACTTTGGCGAGGCTGGGCTGGGCTATGGCCGGCAGTTGAAGACTTTAACAGAGGCAGTTGGTTCACTGATCAAGGAGAGGCTCTCAGCTGGTAAAACCAGGAGCCGTTGGCACGTAACTGGGTGAGCTGGCTGGGATTTGGGAGTTCATGGCTGGTAGGGATGGAAGGTGAGTCACGGGGGGATGACTGCTTTCCCTCACCACAGAGGAGGAAGTCAAGACCGAATGTTGTCCAGAGGAGGGAAGGGAGGCGGAGCAGCAAGCAGAGGCAGTGCAGGGGGGGGGGGGGGGGGGGTCGCATCAGGGGCCGCTGGCGTCGGGGCAGACGGGATACAGGCACGGTGGGATGAACAACCACGGAGGTTGCAGCGATGGACACGCTGTGGGCGAACAGGCGCCTGTAGAGCTGTCGAGAGTGCCCCAGTATGTGCTGACATTTCACTGCAGGAGCCTGGCCAGCAGTGAAAACTGGAACATTGAGGCAATTGGCTCTCTGAACTGAGAGGTCACACCATTAGGAACAGGAGCAGAACCACAGCTGGAGGAACAGGGGCAGAACCACAGCTGGAGGAACAGGAGCAGAGCCACAGCTGGCTGAGCGGTCGTCGCTGGCAGAGAAGAAGGTGAGGCACTGCAGGGGTGGCGGTCACAGGACCAGTGGAATCAGAGGCACTGCAGGGGTGGCGGTCACTGGACCAGTGGAACCAGAGGCACTGCAGGGGTGGCGGTCACTGGACCAGTGGAACCAAAGGCACTGCAGGGGTGGCGGTCACTGGACCAGTGGAACCAGAGGCACTGCAGAGGTGGCGGTCACAGGACCAGTGGAACCAGAGGCACTGCAGGGGTGGCGGTCACAGGACCAGTGGAATCAGAGGCACTGCAGGGGTGGCGGTTACAGGACCAGTGGAATCAGAGGCACTACAGGGGTGGCGGTTACAGGACCAGTGGAACCAGAGGCACTGCAGGGGTGGCGGTCACAGGACCAGTGGAATCAGAGTCACTGCAGGGGTGGCGATCACAGGACCAAGATGGAGTTCGTCACTGGTGGAGAGGGAGGGTGTGTCATCGTGGGAGGAACAGTCATGGGCCTGCGGGGCCCGAGGTGGAAAGAGAGTTCATTACTGGCAGAGAGAGGGGGTGAGCCGCTGCTGTAGCAACAGACGGGGCCAGCGGGACCTGAGAGGGGGAGAGCTTCTATTGGCCGTAGCCGTGAGCTGGGAGGCCAGAGCAGCCGGCAGTGAAGACTGGAACCGCAAGGCATTCGGTTCAGCTGAACTGGGACAGGGTCGCAGCTGGGAAGGGACAGGGGCCAGACCGCTGTGGCGGCGACATAACTGGCTGAGTATGTGGGGATGTGAGGTGTCATTGCTGGTAGAGAGAGGAGGGGAGGGGACACTGCAGTGGTGGCAGCGGGACCTGAGGGAAGGAGAGTGGTCGACACTGGCAGATAGAGGGTGAGCCACTGGACTGAGACGGGCCAGCAGGACCTGGGGATGGGGGGAGGGGAGCCGGAGGCTGTGAAGAAAAAGCAGGCAAGGAAGCCGGGAGGCCAGAGCGGACAACCGGAAAACCAGTTGCACCGCCGGCGGAGACAGAGCATGAGAGGAGGGGGTGGGTAGAGGAAGCAGTATACTGAGAGAATGCCGGCCTGCTGGGCCGTCGGGGGGAGCTTTAGCCGCAGGGACGTTGGCTGTGTCAAATGCCAAGTCGTAATCTGAGGCTGGGAGAGAAGCCAGGTCCGGAGCTGGTTTGGGGGCCTTGTTTGAAGTCTTTGAGAACTGATCTGAGGCAGGGAAGCCGAATTGGTGGTGTTGGGTGTGTAATCATGGTGGCTCTCGGGTGCGTGGTGTCATCATGCGGTAACAACATG
>CM072254.1:36925450-36930450 GCA_036851935.1 Coregonus suidteri
GGGAAGGAAGGAAGGAAGGAAGGAAGGAAGGAAGGAAGGAAGGAAGGAAGGAAGGAAGGAAGGAAGGAAGGAAGGAAGGAAGGAAGGAAGGAAGGAAGGAAGGAAGGAAGGAAGGAAGGAAGGAAGGAAGGAAGGAAGGAAGGAAGGAAGGAAGTGAGGGAGGGAAGGAGGGAAGGAGGGATGGAGGTTGGGAACATGTTGGCCAAGCAGATCACCTGTTGCTCATCCAAAATAGGACTCAACTTGAGATACAATTTTAGAAGTGGCTGGTCGGAGCCGGGTAGGGCTGTGGGGCAGGGGTAACGGACAGACCTGTCTCCCAAATGGCTGGTCGGAGCCGGGTAGGGCTGTGGGGCAGGGGTAACGGACAGACCTGTCTCCCAAATGGCTGGTCGGAGCCGGGTAGGGCTGTGGGGCAGGGGTAACGGACAGACCTGTCTCCCAAATGGCTGGTCGGAGCCGGGTAGGGCTGTGGGGGCAGGGGTAACGGACAGACCTGTCTCCCAAATGGCTGGTCGGAGCCGGGTAGGGCTGTGGGGCAGGGGTAACGGACAGACCTGTGTCCCAAATGGCTGGTCGGAGCCGGGTAGGGCTGTGGGGCAGGGGTAACGGACAGACCTGTCTCCCAAAATGGCTGGTCGGAGCCGGGTAGGGCTGTGGGGCAGGGGTAACGGACAGACCTGTCTCCCAAATGGCTGGTCGGAGCCGGGTAGGGCTGTGGGGCAGGGGTAACGGACAGACCTGTCTCCCAAATGGCTGGTCGGAGCCGGGTAGGGCTGTGGGGCAGGGGTAACGGACAGACCTGTCTCCCAAATGGCTGGTCGGAGCCGGGTAGGGCTGTGGGGGCAGGGGTAACGGACAGACCTGTGTCCCAAATGGCTGGTCGGAGCCGGGTAGGGCTGTGGGGCAGGGGTAACGGACAGACCTGTCTCCCAAATGGCTGGTCGGAGCCGGGTAGGGCTGTGGGGCAGGGGTAACGGACAGACCTGTCTCCCAAATGGCTGGTCGGAGCCGGGTAGGGCTGTGGGGCAGGGGTAACGGACAGACCTGTCTCCCAAATGGCTGGTCGGAGCCGGGTAGGGCTGTGGGGCAGGGGTAACGGACAGACCTGTCTCCCAAATGGCTGGTCGGAGCCGGGTAGGGCTGTGGGGCAGGGGTAACGGACAGACCTGTCTCCCAAATGGCTGGTCGGAGCCGGGTAGGGCTGTGGGGCAGGGGTAACGGGACAGACCTGTCTCCCAAATGGCTGGTCGGAGCCGGGTAGGGCTGTGGGGCAGGGGTAACGGACAGACCTGTCTCCCAAATGGCTGGTCGGAGCCGGGTAGGGCTGTGGGGCAGGGGTAACGGACAGACCTGTCTCCCAAATGGCACTCTATTCCCTATATAGTGCACTACTTTTGACCAGAGCCCTATGGGTAATGCACTACATAGGGAATAGGGTGCATTTGGGACTCAGGGACATAGAACAGGAAAGGGGTGTAATGGCTGATGATGACTGACAAGCTATCTCTCTCAATTCAATTCAATTCAAGCTGCTTTATTGGCATGAAAAACATTGTGTCAATATTGCCAAAGCAACAATGTATACAATATACATAGTAATAAAATAATAAAGAATAACAAATAAATACAAAAAATGGTAGTAAATAATAATAATAATCTCTCTCTATCTCTCTCTGTCTCTCTCTCTCTCTCTCTCTCTCTCTCTCTCCTCTCTCTCTTCTCTCTCCTCTCTCTCTCTCTCTCTCTCTCTGCTCTCTCTCTCTCTCTCTCACTCTCTCTCCTCTCTCTATCTCTCTCTCTCTCTCTCTCTCTCTCTCTCTCTCTCTCCTCTCTCTCTCTCTCTCTCTCTCTCTCTCTCTCTCTCTCTCTTCAATTCAATTCAATTCATTTAAGGGATTTATTGGCATGGGAAACGTATGTTAACATTGCCAAAGCAAGTGAAGTAGATAATAAACAAAAGTGAAATAAACAATAAATATTAACAGTAAACATTACACTCAGAAGTTCCAAAAGAATAAAGACATTTCAAATGTCATATTATGTCTATATACAGTGTTGTAACGATGTGCAAATAGTTAAAGTACAAATGGGAAAATAAATAAACATGAATATGGGTTGTATTTACAATGGTGTTTGTTCTTCACTGGTTGCCCTTTTCTTGTGGCAACAGGTCACAAATCTTGCAGCTGTGATGGCACACTGTGGTTTTTCACCCAGTAGATATGGGAGTTTATCAAAATTGGGTTTGTTTTCAAATTCTTTGTGGATCTGTGTAATCTGAGGGAAGTATGTGTCTCTAATATGGTCATACATTTGGCAGGAGGTTAGGAAGTGCAGCTCAGTTTCCACCTCAATTTGTGGGCAGTGTGCACATAGCCTGTCTTCTCTTGAGAGTCAGGTCTGCCTACGGCGGCCTTTCTCAACAGGAAGGCTATGCTCACTGAGTCTGTACATTGTCAAAGCTTTCCTTAAGTTTGGGTCAGTCACAGTGGTCAGGTATTCTGCCACTGTGTACTCTCTGTTTAGGGCCAAATAGCATTCTAGTTTGCTCTGTTTTTATTGTTAATTATTTCCTCTCTCTCTCTCTCCCCCCCCCCCTCCCCCCCCCCCCTCTCTCTCTCTCTCTCTCTCTCTCTCTCTCTCTCTCTCTCTCTCTCCCCCCCTCTCTCTCCCCCTCTCTCTCTCTCTCTCTCTCTCTCTCTCTCTCTCTCTCTCTCTCTCTCTCTCTCTCTCTCTCTCTCTCTCTCCCCCTCTCTCTCTCTCTCTCTTTCTCTCTCTCTCTCTCTCTCTCTCTCTCTCTCTCGGGCCAGTTGCACTGTACTTCGCCCCAGCCCATAACAACCACCACACTAATTATAGGATATCTATTTATGTTATGTGTATATTCTACAGTGAGGGAAAAAAGTATTTCATCCCCTGCTGACAAAGACATGATCAGTCTATAATTTTAATGGTATGTTTATTTGAACAGTGAGAGACAGAATAACAACATCAAAAAATCCAGAAAAAAGCATGTCAAAAATGTTATACATTGATTTGCATTTTAATGAGGGAAATAAGTATTTGACCCCTCTGCAAAACATGACTTAGTACATGGTGGAAAAACCCTTGTTGGCAATCAGGTCAGACGTTTATTGTAGTTACTCCTGAGTGGCGCAGTGGTTTAAGGCATCTCAGTGCTTGAGGTGTCACTGCAGACCCCCTGGTTCGATTCCAGGCTGTATCACAACCGGCCGTGATTGGGAGTCCCATAGGGCGGCGCACAATTGGCGCAGCGTCGTCCGGGTTTGGCCGGTGTAGGCGTAGCAAATAAGAATTTGTTCTTAACTGACTTGCCTAGTTAAATAAAGGTTCAATAAATATAAAAGTAGTTGGCCACCAGGTTTGCACACATCTCAGGAGGGATTTTGTTCCACTCCTCTTTGCAGATATTCTCCAAGTCATTAAGGTTTCGAGGCTGACGTTTGGCAACTCGAACCTTCAGCTCCCTCCACAGATTTTCTATGGGATTAAGGTCTGGAGACTGGCTAGGCCACTCCAGGACCTTAATGTGCTTCTTCTTGAGCCACTCCTTTGTTGCCTTGGCCGTGTGTTTTGGGTCATTGTCATGCTGGAATACCCATCCACGACCCATTTTCAATGCCCTGGCTGAGGGAAGGAGGTTCTCACCCAACATTTGACGGTACATGGCCCCATCCATCGTCCCTTTAATGCGGTGAAGTTGTCCTGTCCCCTTAGCAGAAAAACATCTGACCACAACACTTTCACCCAGTTCTCCTCTGAATCATTCAGATGTTCATTGGCAAACTTCAGACGGGCCTGTATATGTGCTTTCTTGAGCAGGTGGACCTTGCGGGCGCTGCAGGATTTCAGTCCTTCACAGCGTAGTGTGTTACCAATTGTTTTCTTGGTGACTATGGTCCCAGCTGCCTTGAGATCATTGACAAGATCCTTCCGTGTAGTTCTGAGCTGATTCCTCACCGTTCTCATGATCATTGCAAACTCCACGAGGTGAGATCTTGCATGGAGCCCCAGGCCGAGGGAGATTGACAGTTCTTTTGTGTTTCTTCCATTTGCGAATAATTGCACCAACTGTTGTCACCTTCTCACCAAGCTGCAAGCTGCTTGCGATGGTCTTTGTAGCCCATTCCAGCCTTGTGTAGGTCTACAATCTTGTCCCTGACATCCTTGGAGAGCTCTTTGTCTTGGCCATGGTGGAGAGTTTGGAATCTGATTGATTGATTGCTTCTGTGGACAGGTTTATTTTATACAGGTAACAAGCTGAGATTAGGAGCACTCCCTTTAAGAGTGTGCTCCTAATCTCAGCTCGTTACCTGTATAAAAAGACACCTAGGAGCCAGAAATCTTTCTGATGAGAGGGGGGTCAAATACCTATTTCCCTCATTAAAATGCAAATCAATTTATAACATTTTTGACATGCGGTTTTCTGGATTTTTTTGTTGTTATTCTGTCTCTCACTGTTCAAATAAACCTACCATAAAATTATAGACTGATCATTTCTTTGTCAGTGGGCAAACGTACAAAATCAGCAGGGGATCAAATACTTTTTTCCCTGACTGTATATGCGTGGTGTCTGTCTGTGGTCCAGGTCTTATCTGTCCAGTGTCTGTCTGTGGTCCAGGTCTGATCTGTGTCTGTCTGTGGTCCAGGTCTGATCTGTCTAGTGTCTGTCTGTGGTCCAGGTCTGATCTGTCTAGTGTCTGTCTGTGGTCCAGGTCTGATCTGTGTCTGTCTGTGGTCCAGGTCTGATCTGTGTCTGTCTGTGGTCCAGGTCTGATCTGTGTCTGTCTGTGGTCCAGGTCTGATCTGTCTAGTGTCTGTCTGTGGTCCAGGTCTGATCTGTGTTTCTCTGTGGTCCGGGTCTTATCTGTCTAGTGTCTGTCTGTGGTCCAGGTCTGATCTGTGTTTCTCTGTGGTCCAGGTCTTATCTGTCTAGTGTCTGTCTGTGGTCCAGGTCTGATCTGTGTCTGTCTGTG
>CM072254.1:36935450-36955450 GCA_036851935.1 Coregonus suidteri
ATTATTCTCTGTCTCCCCAGCAACCTCCTCTGTCTCCCCAGTATTATTCTCTGTCTCCCGAGCAATCTCCTCTGTCTCCCCAGCATTATTCTCTGTCTCCCCAGCAATCTCCTCTGTCTCCCCAGCATTCTTCTCTGTCTCCCCAGCAATCTCCTCTGTCTCCCCAGCATTATTCTCTGTCTCCCCAGCAATCTCCTCTGTCTCCCCAGCATTCTCCTCTGTCTCCCCAGCATTCTCCTCTGTCTCCCAGCATATTCTCTGTCTCCCCAGCAATCTCCTCTGTCTCCCCAGCATTCTCCTCTGTCTCCCCAGCAATCTCCTCTGTCTCCCCAGCAATCTCCTCTGTCTCCCCAGCATTCTCCTCTGTCTCCCCAGCATTCTCCTCTGTCTCCCCAGCATTCTCCTCTGTCTCTGTAGCATTCTCCTCTGTCTCCCCAGCAATCTCCTCTGTCTCCCCAGCAATCTCCTCTGTCTCCCAGCATTATTCTCTGTCTCCCCAGCAATCTCCTCTGTCTCCCCAGCATTATTCTCTGTCTCCCCAGCATTCTCCTCTGTCTCTGTAGCATTCTCCTCTGTCTCCCCAGCATTCTCCTCTGTCTCCCCAGCATTCTCCTCTGTCTCCCCAGCATTCTCCTCTGTCTCCCCAGCAATCTCCTCTGTCTCCCCAGCAATCTCCTCTGTCTCCCCAGCATTCTCCTCTGTCTCCCCAGCAATCTCCTCTGTCTCCCCAGCAATCTCCTCTGTCTCCCCAGCATTCTCCTCTGTCTCTGTAGCATTCTCCTCTGTCTCCCCAGCATTCTCCTCTGTCTCCCCAGCAATCTCCTCTGTCTCTGTAGCATTCTCCGCTGTCTCCCCAGCATTCTCCTCTGTCTCCCCAGCAACCTCCTCTGTCTCCCCAGCATTATTCTCTGTCTCCCCAGCAATCTCCTCTGTCTCCCCAGCATTATTCTCTGTCTCCCCAGCAATCTCCTCTGTCTCCCCAGCATTCTTCTCTGTCTCCCCAGCAATCTCCTCTGTCTCCCCAGCATTATTCTCTGTCTCCCCAGCAATCTCCTCTGTCTCCCCAGCATTCTCCTCTGTCTCCCCAGCATTCTCCTCTGTCTCCCCAGCATTATTCTCTGTCTCCACAGCAATCTCCTCTGTCTCCCCAGCATTCTCCTCTGTCTCTGTAGCATTCTCCTCTGTCTCCCCAGCAATCTCCTCTGTCTCCCCAGCAATCTCCTCTGTCTCCCCAGCATTATTCTCTGTCTCCCCAGCAATCTCCTCTGTCTCCCCAGCATTATTCTCTGTCTCCCCAGCATTCTCCTCTGTCTCTGTAGCATTCTCCTCTGTCTCCCCAGCAATCTCCTCTGTCTCCCCAGCATTCTCCTCTGTCTCCCCAGCATTCTCCTCTGTCTCCCCAGCAATCTCCTCTGTCTCCCCAGCAATCTCCTCTGTCTCCCCAGCATTCTCCTCTGTCTCCCCAGCAATCTCCTCTGTCTCCCCAGCAATCTCCTCTGTCTCCCCAGCATTCTCCTCTGTCTCTGTAGCATTCTCCTCTGTCTCCCCAGCATTCTCCTCTGTCTCCCCAGCATTTTCCTCTGTCTCTGTAGCATTCTCCGCTGTCTCCCCAGCATTCTCCGCTGTTTCTGTAGCATTCTCCTCTGTCTCCCCAGCATTCTCATCTGTCTCCACAGCATTCTCCTCTGTCTCTGTAGCATTCTCCTCTGTCTCCCCATCATTCTCCTCTGTCTCTGTAGCATTCTCCTCTGTCCCCCAGCATTCTCCTCTGTCTCCCCAGCATCCTCCTCTGTCTCTGTAGCATTCTCCTCTGTCTCCGTAGCATTCTCCTCTGTCTCCGTAGCATTCTCATCTGTCTCTGTAGCATTCTCCTCTGTCTCCGTAGCATTCTCCTCTGTCTCCCCAGCATACTCCAATGTCTATGTAGCATTCTCCTCTGTCTCCGTAGCATTCTCCTCTGTCTCCTCAGCATTCTCCTCTGTCTCTGTAGCATTCTCCTCTGTCTCCGTAGCATTCTCCTCTGTCTCCCCAGCATTCTACTCTGTCTCCCCAGCAATCTCCTCTGTCTCCCCAGCATTATTCTCTGTCTCCCCAGCAATCTCCTCTGTCTCCCCAGCATTATTCTCTGTCTCCCCAGCATTCTCCTCTGTCTCTGTAGCATTCTCCTCTGTCTCCGTAGCATTCTTCTCTGTCTCCCCAGCAATCTCCTCTGTCTCCCCAGCATTATTCTCTGTCTCCCCAGCAATCTCCTCTGTCTCCCCAGCATTATTCTCTGTCTCCCCAGCATTCTCCTCTGTCTCTGTAGCATTCTCCTCTGTCTCCCCAGCAATCTCCTCTGTCTCCCCAGCATTCTCCTCTGTCTCCCCAGCATTCTCCTCTGTCTCCCCAGCAATCTCCTCTGTCTCCCCAGCAATCTCCTCTGTCTCCCCAGCATTCTCCTCTGTCTCCCCAGCAATCTCCTCTGTCTCCCCAGCAATCTCCTCTGTCTCCCCAGCATTCTCCTCTGTCTCTGTAGCATTCTCCTCTGTCTCCCCAGCATTCTCCTCTGTCTCCCCAGCATTCTCCTCTGTCTCTGTAGCATTCTCCGCTGTCTCCCCAGCATTCTCCCGCTGTTTCTGTAGCATTCTCCTCTGTCTCCCCAGCATTCTCATCTGTCTCCCCAGCATTCTCCTCTGTCTCTGTAGCATTCTCCTCTGTCTCCCCATCATTCTCCTCTGTCTCTGTAGCATTCTCCTCTGTCCCCCAGCATTCTCCTCTGTCTCCCCAGCATCCTCCTCTGTCTCTGTAGCATTCTCCTCTGTCTCCGTAGCATTCTCCTCTGTCTCCGTAGCATTCTCATCTGTCTCTGTAGCATTCTCCTCTGTCTCCGTAGCATTCTCCTCTGTCTCCCCAGCATACTCCAATGTCTATGTAGCATTCTCCTCTGTCTCCGTAGCATTCTCCTCTGTCTCCTCAGCATTCTCCTCTGTCTCTGTAGCATTCTCCTCTGTCTCCGTAGCATTCTCCTCTGTCTCCCCAGCATTCTACTCTGTCTCCCCAGCATTCTCCTCTGTCTCCCCAGCATTCTCCTCTGTCTCCCCAGCATTCTTCTCTGTCTCTCCAGCAATCTCCTCTGTCTCCCCAGCATTCTCCTCTGACTCCCCAGCAATCTCCTCTGTCTCCCCAGCATTCTGCTCTGTCTCCCCAGCATTCTCCTCTGTCTCCCCAGCATTCTTCTCTGTCTCTGTAGCATTCTCCTCTGTCTCCCCAGCATTCTCCTCTGTCTCTGTAGCATTCTCCTTTGTCTCCGTAGCATTCTCCTCTGTCTCCCCAGCATACTCCTCTGTCTCTGTATCATTCTCCTTTGTCTCCGTACCATTCTCCTCTGTCTCCGTAGCATCCTCATCTGTCTCTGTAGCATTCTCCTCTGTCTCCGTAGCATTCTCCTCTGTCTCCCCAGCATTCTCCAATGTCTCTGTAGCATTCTCCTATGTCTCCGTAGCATTCTCCTCTGTCTCCCCAGCATTCTCCTCTGTCTCCCCAGCATTCTCACCTGTCTCTGTAGCATTCTCCTCTGTCTCTCCATCATTCTCCTCTGTCTCTGTAGCATTCTCCTCTGTCCCCCAGCATTCTCCTCTGTCTCCCCAGCATCCTCCTCTGTCTCTGTAGCATTCTCCTCTGTCTCCGTAGCATTCTCCTCTGTCTCCGTAGCATTCTCATCTGTCTCTGTAGCATTCTCCTCTGTCTCCGTAGCATTCTCCTCTGTCTCCCCAGCATACTCCAATGTCTATGTAGCATTCTCCTCTGTCTCCATAGCATTCTCCTCTGTCTCCTCAGCATTCTCCTCTGTCTCTGTAGCATTCTCTTCTGTCTCCGTAGCATTCTCCTCTGTCTCCCCAGCATTCTACTCTGTCTCCCCAGCATTCTCCTCTGTCTCCCCAGCATTCTCCTCTGTCTCCCCAGCATTCTCCTATGTCTCTCCAGCAATCTCCTCTGTCTCCCCAGCATTCTCCTCTGACTCCCCAGCAATCTCCTCTGCCTCCCCAACATTCTGCTCTGTCTCCCCAGCATTCTCCTCTGTCTCCCCAGCATTCTTCTCTGTCTCTGTAGCATTCTCATCTGTCTCCCCAGCATTCTCCCCTGTCTCTGTAGCATTCTCCTCTGTCTCCATAGCATTCTCCTCTGTCTCCCCAGCATTCTCCTCTGTCTCTGTATCATTCTCCTTTGTCTCCGTACCATTCTCCTCTGTCTCCGTAGCATCCTCATCTGTCTCTGTAGCATTCTCCTCTGTCTCCGTAGCATTCTCTTCTGTCTCCCCAGCATTCTCCAATGTCTCTGTAGCATTCTCCTATGTCTCCGTAGCATTATTCTCTGTCTCCCCAGCATTCTCCAATGTCTCTGTAGCATTCTCCTATGTCTCCGTAGCATTATTCTCTGGCTCCCCAGCATTCTCCTCTGTCTCTGTAGCATTCTCCTCTGTCTCCGTAGCATTCTTCTCTGTCTCCCCAGCAATCTCCTCTGTCTCCCCAGCATTATTCTCTGTCTCCCCAGCAATCTCCTCTGTCTCCCCAGCATTATTCTCTGTCTCCCCAGCATTCTCCTCTGTCTCTGTAGCATTCTCCTCTGTCTCCCCAGCAATCTCCTCTGTCTCCCCAGCATTCTCCTCTGTCTCCCCAGCATTCTCCTCTGTCTCCCCAGCAATCTCCTCTGTCTCCCCAGCAATCTCCTCTGTCTCCCCAGCATTCTCCTCTGTCTCCCCAGCAATCTCCTCTGTCTCCCCAGCAATCTCCTCTGTCTCCCCAGCATTCTCCTCTGTCTCTGTAGCATTCTCCTCTGTCTCCCCAGCATTCTCCTCTGTCTCCCCAGCATTCTCCTCTGTCTCTGTAGCATTCTCCGCTGTCTCCCCAGCATTCTCCGCTGTTTCTGTAGCATTCTCCTCTGTCTCCCCAGCATTCTCATCTGTCTCCCCAGCATTCTCCTCTGTCTCTGTAGCATTCTCCTCTGTCTCCCCATCATTCTCCTCTGTCTCTGTAGCATTCTCCTCTGTCCCCCAGCATTCTCCTCTGTCTCCGTAGCATTCTTCTCTGTCTCCCCAGCAATCTCCTCTGTCTCCCCAGCATTATTCTCTGTCTCCCCAGCAATCTCCTCTGTCTCCCCAGCATTATTCTCTGTCTCCCCAGCATTCTCCTCTGTCTCTGTAGCATTCTCCTCTGTCTCCCCAGCAATCTCCTCTGTCTCCCCAGCATTCTCCTCTGTCTCCCCAGCATTCTCCTCTGTCTCCCCAGCAATCTCCTCTGTCTCCCAGCAATCTCCTCTGTCTCCCCAGCATTCTCCTCTGTCTCCCCAGCAATCTCCTCTGTCTCCCCAGCAATCTCCTCTGTCTCCCCAGCATTCTCCTCTGTCTCTGTAGCATTCTCCTCTGTCTCCCCAGCATTCTCCTCTGTCTCCCCAGCATTCTCCTCTGTCTCTGTAGCATTCTCCGCTGTCTCCCCAGCATTCTCCGCTGTTTCTGTAGCATTCTCCTCTGTCTCCCCAGCATTCTCATCTGTCTCCCCAGCATTCTCCTCTGTCTCTGTAGCATTCTCCTCTGTCTCCCCATCATTCTCCTCTGTCTCTGTAGCATTCTCCTCTGTCCCCCAGCATTCTCCTCTGTCTCCCCAGCATCCTCCTCTGTCTCTGTAGCATTCTCCTCTGTCTCCGTAGCATTCTCCTCTGTCTCCCCAGCATTCTCCTCTGTCTCTGTATCATTCTCCTTTGTCTCCATAGCATTCTCCTCTGTCTCCCCAGCATTCTCCTCTGTCTCTGTATCATTCTCCTTTGTCTCCGTACCATTCTCCTCTGTCTCCGTAGCATCCTCATCTGTCTCTGTAGCATTCTCCTCTGTCTCCGTAGCATTCTCTTCTGTCTCCCCAGCATTCTCCAATGTCTCTGTAGCATTCTCCTATGTCTCCGTAGCATTATTCTCTGTCTCCCCAGCATTCTCCAATGTCTCTGTAGCATTCTCCTATGTCTCCGTAGCATTATTCTCTGGCTCCCCAGCATTCTCCTCTGTCTCTGTAGCATTCTCCTCTGTCTCTGTAGCATTCCTCTCTGTCTCCCCAGCATTCTCCTCTGTCTCCCCAGCATTCTACTCTGTCTCCCCGGCATTCTCCTCTGTCTCCCCAGCATACTTCTCTGTCTCCCCAGCAATCTCCTCTGTATCTCCAGCATTCTCCTCTGTCTCTGTAGCATTCTCCTCTGTCTCCCCAACATTCTCTTCTGTCTCCCCAGCATTCTCTTCTGTCTCCCCAGCATTCTCTTCTGTCTCTGTAGCATTCTCCTCTTTCTTCCCAGCATTCTCCTCTGTCTCCCCAGCATTCTCCTCTGTCTCCCCATCATTCTTTTCTGTCTCCCCAGCATTGTCCTCTGTCTCCCCAGCATTCTCCTCTGTCTCCCCAGCATTCACCTCTGTATCCCCAGCATTCTCCTCTGTCTCCTCAGCATTCCCCTCTGTCTCTGTAGTATTGTCCTCTGTCTCCCCAGCATTGTCCTCTGTCTCCCCAGCATTCTCATCTGTATCCCCAGCATTCTCCTCTGTCTCCTCAGCATTCCCCTCTGTCTCTGTAGCATTCTCCTCTGTCTCCACAGCATTCTCCTCTGTCTCCCCAGCATTCTCCTCTGTATCGGTAGCATTCTCCTCTGTATCCCCAGCATTCTCCTCTGTCTCCTCAGCATTCCCCTCTGTCTCTGTAGCATTCTCCTCTGTCTCCCCAGCATTGTCATCTGTCTCCCCAGCATTCTCCTCTGTCTCCCCAGCATTCTCCTCTGCCTCCTCAGCATTCCCCTCTGTCTCTGTAGCATTCTCCTCTGTCTCCCCAGCATTCTCCTCTGTCTCCCCAGCATTCTCCTCTGTCTCTGTAGCATTCTCCTCTGTCTCCCCAGCATTCTCCTCTGTCTCCCCAGCATTCTACTCTGTCTCTGTAGCATTCTCATCTGTCTCCGTAGCATTCTCCTCTGTCTCCCCAGCATTCTCCTCTGTCTCTGTAGCATTCTCCTCTGTCTCCCAAGCATTCTCCTCTGTCTCCCCAGCATTCTACTCTGTCTCCCCAGCATTCTCATCTGTCTCCCCAGCATTCTCCTCTGTCTCCCCAGCAATCTCCTCTGTCTCTCCAGCATTCTCCTCTGTCTCCGTAGCATTCTCCTCTATCTCCCCAGCATTCTCTTCTGTCTCCCCAGCATTCTCTTCTGTCTCTGTAGCATTCTCTTCTGTCTCTGTAGCATTCTCCTCTTTCTCCCCAGCATTCTCCTCTGTCTCCTCAGCATTCCCCTCTGTCTCTGTAGTATTGTCCTCTGTCTCCCCAGCATTGTCCTCTGTCTCCCCAGCATTCTCATCTGTATCCCCAGCATTCTCCTCTGTCTCCTCAGCATTCCCCTCTGTCTCTGTAGCATTCTCCTCTGTCTCCCCAGCATTCTCCTCTGTCTCCCCAGCATTCTCCTCTGTATCTGTAGCATTCTCCTCTGTATCCCCAGCATTCTCCTCTGTCTCCTCAGCATTCCCCTCTGTCTCTGTAGCATTCTCCTCTGTCTCCCCAGCATTGTCCTCTGTCTCCCCAGCATTCTCCTCTGTCTCCCCAGCATTCTCCTCTGTCTCCTCAGCATTCCCCTCTGTCTCTGTAGCATTCTCCTCTGTCTCTGTAGCATTCTCCTCTGTCTCCCCAGCATTCTCCTCTGTCTCTGTAGCATTCTCCTCTGTCTCCCCAGCATTCTCCTCTGTCTCCCCAGCATTCTCCTCTGTCTCTGTAGCATTCTCCTCTGTCTCCGTAGCATTCTCCTCTGTCTCCCCAGCATTCTACTCTGTCTCTGTAGCATTCTCCTCTGTCTCCCCAGCATTCTCCTCTGTCTCCCCAGCATTCTACTCTGTCTCCCCAGCATTCTCATCTGTCTCCCCAGCATTCTCCTCTGTCTCCCCAGCAATCTCCTCTGTCTCTCCAGTATTCTCCTCTGTCTCCGTAGCATTCTCCTCTATCTCCCCAGCATTCTCTTCTGTCTCCCCAGCATTCTCTTCTGTCTCTGTAGCATTCTCTTCTGTCTCTGTAGCATTCTCCTCTTTCTCCCCAGCATTGTCCTCTGTCTCCCCAGCATTCTCCTCTGTATCTCCAGCATTCTCCTCTGTCTCCTCAGCATTCCCCTCTGTCTCTGTAGCATTCTCTTCTGTCTCCCCAACATTCTCTTCTGTCTCCCTAGCATTCTCTTCTGTCTCCCCAGCATTCTCTTCTGTCTCTGTAGCATTCTCCTCTTTCTCCCCAGCATTCTCCTCTGTCTCCCCAGCATTCTCCTCTGTCTCCCCATCATTCTCTTCTGTCTCCCCAGCATTGTCCTCTGTCTCCCCAGCATTCTCCTCTGTCTCCCCAGCATTCTCCTCTGTATCCCCAGCATTCTCCTCTGTCTCCTCAGCATTCCCCTCTGTCTCTGTAGTATTGTCCTCTGTCTCCCCAGCATTGTCCTCTGTCTCCCCAGCATTCTCCTCTGTATCCCCAGCATTCTCCTCTTTCTCCTCAGCATTCCCCTCTGTCTCTGTAGCATTCTCCTCTGTCTCCCCAGCATTCTCCTCTGTCTCCCCAGCATTCTCCTCTGTATCTGTAGCATTCTCCTCTGTATCCCCAGCATTCTCCTCTGTCTCCTCAGCATTCCCCTCTGTCTCTGTAGCATTCTCCTCTGTCTCCCCAGCATTGTCATCTGTCTCCCCAGCATTCTCCTCTGTATCCCCAGCATTCTCCTCTGTCTCCTCAGCATTCCCCTCTGTCTCTGTAGCATTCTCCTCTGTCTCCCCAGCATTCTCCTCTGTCTCCCCAACATTCTTTCTGTCTCCCCAGCATTCTCTTCTGTCTCCCCAGCATTCTCTTCTGTCTCTGTAGCATTCTCCTCTTTCTCCCCAGCATTCTCCTCTGTCTCCCCAGCATTCTCCTCTGTCTCCCCATCATTCTCTTCTGTCTCCCCAGCATTGTCCTCTGTCTCCCCAGCATTCTCCTCTGTCTCCCCAGCATTCACCTCTGTATCCCCAGCATTCTCCTCTGTCTCCTCAGCATTCCCCTCTGTCTCTGTAGTATTGTCCTCTGTCTCCCCAGCATTGTCATCTGTCTCCCCAGCATTCTCCTCTGTATCCCCAGCATTCTCCTCTGTCTCCTCAGCATTCTCCTCTGTCTCCCCATCATTCTCTTCTGTCTCCCCAGCATTGTCCTCTGTCTCCCCAGCATTCTCCTCTGTCTCCCCAGCATTCTCCTCTGTATCCCCAGCATTCTCCTCTGTCTCCTCAGCATTCCCCTCTGTTTCTGTAGTATTGTCCTCTGTCTCCCCAGCATTGTCCTCTGTCTCCCCAGCATTCTCCTCTGTATCCCCAGCATTCTCCTCTGTCTCCTCAGCATTCCCCTCTGTCTCTGTAGTATTGTCCTCTGTCTCCCCAGCATTGTCATCTTTCTCCCCAGCATTCTCCTCTGTATCCCCAGCATTCTCCTCTGGCTCCTCAGCATTCTCCTCTGTCTCCCCATCATTCTCTTCTGTCTCCCCAGCATTGTCCTCTGTCTCCCCAGCATTCTCCTCTGTATCCCCAGCATTCTCCTCTGTCTCCTCAGCATTCCCCTCTGTTTCTGTAGTATTGTCCTCTGTCTCCCCAGCATTGTCCTCTGTCTCCCCAGCATTCTCCTCTGTATCCCCAGCATTCTCCTCTGTCTCCTCAGCATTCCCCTCTGTCTCTGTAGCATTCTCCTCTGTCTCCCCAGCATACTCCTCTGTCTCCCCAGCATTCTCCTCTGTCTCTGTAGCATTCTCCTCTGTCTCCCCAGCATTCTCCTCTGTCTCCCCAGCATTCTACTCTGTCTCTGTAGCATTCTCCTCCGTCTCCGTAGCATTCTCCTCTGTCTCCCCAGCATTCTCCTCTGTCTCTGTACCATTCTCCTCTGTCTCCCCAGCATTCTCCTCTGTCTCCCCAGCATTCTACTCTGTCTCCCCAGCATTCTCATCTGTCTCCCCAGCATTCTCCTCTGTCTCCCCAGCAATCTCCTCTGTCTCTCCATCATTCTCCTCTGTCTCCGTAGCATTCTCATCTATCTCCCCAGCATTCTCTTCTGTCTTCCCAACATTCTCTTCTGTCTCTGTAGCATTCTCTTCTGCCTCTGTAGTATTCTCCTCTTTCTCCCCAGCATTCTCCTCTGTCTCCCCAGCATTCTCCTCTGTCTCCCCATCATTCTCTTCTGTCTCCCCAGCATTGTCCTCTGTCTCCCCAGCATTCTCCTCTGTATCTCCACCATTCTCCTCTGTCTCCTCAGCATTCCCCTCTGTCTCTGTATCATTCTCTTCTGTCTCCCCAACATTCTCTTCTGTCTCCCCAGCATTCTCTTCTGTCTCCCCAGCATTCTCTTCTGTCTCTGTAGCATTCTCCTCTTTCTCCCAAGCATTCTCCTCTGTCTCCCCAGCATTCTCCTCTGTCTTCCCATCATTCTCTTCTGTCTCCCCAGCATTGTCCTCTGTCTCCCCAGCATTCTCCTCTGTCTCCCCAGCATTGTCCTCTGTCTCCCCAGCATTCTCCTCTGTATCCCCAGCATTCTCCTCTGTCTCCTCAGCATTCCCCTCTGTCTCTGTAGCATTCTCCTCTGTCTCCCCAGCATTCTCCTCTGTCTCCCCAGCATTCTCCTCTGTATCTGTAGCATTCTCCTCTGTATCCCCAGCATTCTCCTCTGCCTCCTCAGCATTCCCCTCTTTCTCTGTAGCATTCTCCTCTGTCTCCCCAGCATTGTCCTCTGTCTCTGTAATATTCTTCTCTGTCTCCCCAGCATTCTCCTCTGTCTCCTCAGCATTCCCCTCTGTCTCTGTAGCATTCTCCTCTGTCTCCCCAGCATTCTCATCTGTCTCCCCAGCATTCTCCTCTGTCTCTGTAGCATTCTCCTCTTTCTCCCCAGCATTCTCCTCTGTCTCCCCAGCATTCTACTCTGTCTCTGTAGCATTCTCCTCTGTCTCCGTAGCAATCTCCTCTGTCTCCCCAGCATTCTCCTCTGTCTCTGTAGCATTCTCCTCTGTCTCCCCAGCATTCTCCTCTGTCTCCCCAGCATTCTACTCTGTCTCCCCATCATTCTCATCTGTCTCCCCAGCATTCTCCTCTGTCTCCCCAGCAATCTCCTCTGTCTCTCCAGCATTCTCCTCTGTCTCTGTAGCATTCTCCTCTATCTCCCCAGCATTCTCTTCTGTCTCCCCAGCATTCTCTTCTGTCTCTGTAGCATTCTACTCTGTCTCCCCAGCATTCTCCTCTTTCTCCCCAGCATTCTCCTCTGTCTCCCCAGCATTCTCCTCTGTCTCCCCATCATTCTCTTCTGTCTCCCCAGCATTGTCCTCTGTCTCCCCAGCATTCTCCTCTGTATCCCCAGCATTCTCCTCTGTCTCCTCAGCATTCCCCTCTGTCTCTGTAGCATTCTCCTCTGTCTCCCCAGCATTCTCCTCTGTCTCCCCAGCATTCTCCTCTGTCTCTGTAGCATTCTCCTCTTTCTCCCCAGCATTCTCCCCTGTCTCCCCAGCATTCTCCTCTGTCTCCCCAGCATTCTCCTCTGTCTCCCCAGCATTCTACTCTGTCTCCCCATCATTCTCATCTGTCTCCCCAGCATTCTCCTCTGTCTCCCCAGCAATCTCCTCTGTCTCTCCAGCATTCTCCTCTGTCTCTGTAGCATTCTCCTCTATCTCCCCAGCATTCTCTTCTGTCTCCCCAGCATTCTCTTCTGTCTCTGTAGCATTCTACTCTGTCTCCCCAGCATTCTCCTCTTTCTCCCCAGCATTCTCCTCTGTCTCCCCAGCATTCTCCTCTGTCTCCCCATCATTCTCTTCTGTCTCCCCAGCATTGTCCTCTGTCTCCCCAGCATTCTCCTCTGTATCCCCAGCATTCTCCTCTGTCTCCTCAGCATTCCCCTCTGTCTCTGTAGCATTCTCCTCTGTCTCCCCAGCATTCTCCTCTGTCTCCCCAGCATTCTCCTCTGTCTCTGTAGCATTCTCCTCTTTCTCCCCAGCATTCTCCCCTGTCTCCCCAGCATTCTCCTCTGTCTCCCAAGCATTCTCCTCTGTCTCTGTAGCATTCTCCTCTGTCTTCCCAGCATTCTCCTCTGTCTCTGTAATATTCCTCTCTGTCTCCCCAGCATTCTCCTCTTTCTCCCCAGCATTCTCCTCTGTCTCCCCAGCATTCTCCTCTGACTCCCCAGCATTCTCCTCTGTCTCCCCAGCATTATCCTCTGTCTCTGTAGCATGTCGTTCTCTGTCTCTGAAGCATGTCGTTCTCCGTCTCTGAAGCATGTCGTTCTCTGTCTCTGAAGCATGTCGTTCTCTGTCTCTGAAGCATGTCGTTCTCTGTCTCTGAAGCATGTCGTTCTCCGTCTCTGTTTCTTCATTGTTATTAAGTACCTTGTATCCTTTCCCCTGGTCTTAGCGCTGATGATGACAATGCTTTCCAAATCCCAATCATTTACATTCCTGCAAACAGATCAACCAACCGCTTTTCATGCAAGCACAAACTACACAGTAAATTCCCTCTAATAGCGCATATCAATTTCTATAAAATAATTGGAAAGACTTTGAGAGAGGAGTTGGATAGCTGAACCAGGGAGTCCGATTATGCCACTAGAGCGTCTAACATGTCCGGTAAACAGCACCATGTGAGTGATTTGGCCCATATGGAAGTGTCTATAGGCTGTGTCCCAAATGGTAACTTATCCTCTAAATAGGGCACTACTTTTGACCAGAAACCAGAGCCCTATGTTCAAAAGTAGTGCACTATATAGGGAATAAGGTGCCAATTGCGATGCACCCTACGTGTACTAGGGAGTTAGAGTGGGCCAAAATGCATCAGGGTTTAGGGGGGATGGCAGTATACCTGCCCCACCTCAGGATTCCTAGATCATTAAGGGCTTTGTGTCCCAAATTGATTTTACAGTCAATGCTCTCTGGGATGCAGACAGGCTCTAGTCTAGGAGAGGCCCAATGAGAAACAGTTGTGTAGGATAGGCTCTAGTCTAGGAGAGGCCCAATGAGAAGACAGGCTCTAGTCTAGGAGAGGCCCAATGAGAAGACAGGCTCTAGTCTAGGAGAGGCCCAATGAGAAGACAGGCTCTAGTCTAGGAGAGGTTTAATAAGAAACAGTTGTGTAGGACAGGCTCAAGTCTAGGAGAGGCCCAATGAGAAGACAGGCTCTAGTCTAGGAGAGGTTTAATAAGAAACAGTTGTGTAGGACAGGCTCAAGTCTAGGAGAGGCCCAATGAGAAGACAGGCTCTAGTCTAGGAGAGGCCCAATGAGAAGACAGGCTCTAGTCTAGGAGAGGTTTAATAAGAAACAGTTGTGTAGGACAGGGTCTAGTCTAGGATAGGCCCAATGAGAGACAGGCTCTAGTCTAGGAGAGGCCCAATGAGAGACGGGCTATAGTCTAGGAGAGGCCCAATGAGAAGACAGGCTCTAGTCTAGGAGAGGCCCAATGAGAAGACAGGCTCTAGTCTAGGAGAGGCCCAATGAGAAGACAGGCTCTAGTCTAGGAGAGGTCTAATGAGAAGACAGGCTCTAGTCTAGGAGAGGTCTAATGAGAAGACAGGCTCTAGTTTAGGAGAGGCCCAATGAGAAGACAGGCTCTAGTCTAGGAGAGGCCCAATGAGAAACAGTTGTGTAGGGAAGATATATGGTCCTGTGCAACTAATGTCCAATGCATTTTACACAACAGATATTTTTGTGATACAATGGAGAGTTTGTCTGGACAAAAATGCTTCCACATCCGTTGAGTTTTTCTTTATTTTTACTATTTTCTACATTGTAGAATAATAGTGAAGACATCAAAACTATGAAATAACACATATGGAATCATCTAGTAACCAAAGAAGTGTTAAACAAATCAAAATATATTTTATATTTGAGATTCTTCAAAGTAGCCACCCTTTGCCTTGATGACAGCTTTGCACACTCTTGGCATTCTCTCAACCAGCTTCATGAGGTAGTCACCTGGAATGCATTTTGGTAAAAGACCAAGTCCATATTATGGCAAGAACAGCTCAAATAAGCAAAGATAAATTACAGTCCATCAAGTGCAGTCGCAAAAACTATCAAGAGCTATGATGAAACTGGCTCTCATGAGGACCGCCACAGGAAAGGAACCTCTGCTGCAGAGGATAAGTTCATTAGAGTTACCAGCCTCAGAAATGGCAGGCCAAATAAATGCTTCACAGAGTTCAAGTAACAGACACATCTCAACATCCACTGTTCAGAGGAGACTGCGTGAATCAGGCCTTCATGGTCAAATTGCTGCAAAGAAACCACTACCAAAGGACACCAATAAGAAGAAGAGACTTGCTTGGTCCAAGAAACACGAGCAATGGACATTAGACCGGTGGAAATCTGTCTTTTGGTCTGATGAGTCCAAATTGGAGATTTTTGGTTCCAACCGCTGTGTCTTTGTGAGACACAGAGTAGGTAAACGGATGATCTCCACATATGTGGTTCCCACCGTGACGCATGGAGAAGGAGGTGTGATGGTGTGGGGGTGCTTTGCTGGTGACACTGTCTGTGATTTATTTAGAATTCAAGGCACACTCAACCAGCATGGCTACCCCAGCATTCTGCAGCGATACGCCATCCCATCTGGTTTGCACTTAGTGGGACTATCATTTGTTTTTCAACAGGACAATGACCCAACACACCTCCAGGCTGTGTAGGGGCTATTTGACCAAGAAGGAGAGTGATGGAGTGCTGCATCAGATGACCTGGCCTCCACAATCACCCAACCTCAACCCAATTGAGATAGTTTGGGATGAGTTGGACCGCAGAGTGAAGGAAAAGCAGCCAACAAGTGCTCAGCAAATGTGGCAACTCCTTCAAGACTGTTGCAAAAGCATTCCAGGTGACGATGGTTGAGAGAATGCCAAGAGTGTGCAAAGCTGTCATCAAGGAAAAGGGTGGATACTTTGAAGAATCTCAAATATAAAATAGATTTTGATTTGTTTAACACTTTTTTGGTTACTACATGATTCCATATGTGTTATTTTATAGTTTTGATGTCTTCACTATTATTCTACCAGCTTCATGAGGGGCGGCAGGTAGCTTAGTGATTAAGAGCGTTGTGCCAGTAAACGAAAGGTCGCTGGTTCTAATCCCCGAGCCGACTAGGTGAAAAATCTGTCGATGTGCCCTTGAGCAATGCACTTAACCCTAATTGCTCCTGTAAGTCGCTCTGGATAAGAGTGTCTGCTAAATGACTAAAATGTAAATGTAAATGGACGAGATGGGTCCCATTATGCCTGGCGAAAACCAAACACTGCATTCCACAGTAAAAACATCATACCAAAGGTCAAGCTTGGGGATGCTTTGCTGCTTCAGGACCTGTATGACTTGCCTTAATAGAAGGAACCATGAATTCTGCTCTGTATCAGAGATTTCTACAGGAGAATGTCAGATCATCCGTCTGTGAGCTGAAGCGCAGCTGGGTCATGCAGCAAGACAATGATCCAAAACACACAATCAAGTTTACATGAAAATCGCTAAAACGCAACAAATTGGAAGTTTTGGAATGGCCTAGTCAAAGTCCAGACCAAATCCAAATTGAGATATTGTGGCAGGACTTGAAACGAGCAGTTCATGCTTGAAAACCCACACGTCACTGAGTTAAAGCAGTTCTGCATGGAAGAGTGGGCCAAAATTCCTCCACAGCGACGTGAGAGACTGATCAACAACTACAGGAAGCATTTGGTTGGAGTCATTGCAGCTAAAGGTGGCACAACCAGTTATTGAGTGTAAGGGGGCAATTACTTTTTCACACAGGGGAATTAGGTGTTGCATAACTTTGTTTATGAAATAAATGATTTAAATATGTAATTGTTGTGTTATTTGTTAACTTATGTTCCCTTTATCTAATATTAGGTTTGGTTGAAGATCTGATAACATTCAGTATCACAAATATGCAAAAGTAGAGAAAATTAGAAAGGGGGCAAATACTTTTTCATAGTAATTGTAAATATTACAGTTTTTCTCGATTGTTTACACACATTTTCTGAAAGCATGCCTCATATTCTCAGAACTCTACACACAAATCAAAAAACACACACACAATGGGCAAAACCCCTCAATTCTCCAGCAAAATGAAACTTTACATTCAAAACAATGTTATTTCTTATCAAAATAGTATTTTGTTTTCAAATGACACACACAAACCATCATATGAATAGACATTGATAAGAACCAGTTGAACACTGATGTGCTCAATGTAAAACACTATGATGAATGGAAAACACTTCTTCTCCATTCATCATAATGACTTAGGTCTTTTTTTTGGTTCAGTGTTGTCGTTACTACAGACAGTACATACATAAGTGTGTTGTAAAATATTTGAGAATATTGTTTTTATACTCAGAACACACAAATACACAGTAACAAATATTTTTCATTTTTCCCACAAAAAAAATGTACACAGTGTACATCCCATTCCCAACCAACACAAAGTTGCACATACAGTGGTCTACATACAAAACAGAAGAATTTAATGTATACAGTTACAGTAAAAAAATAAAAAATAAAACAATGCTGCATCCTCTCTTCTGTTGCGGTCTGGCCACAGCACCTCATCCACATCACAAGCAATGTTTTCCCTGGCCAAGCAGCAGGGGAAATATCGCCTAGCATGGCGATTCCAGCCATGAAAAGCATCAGCTGCTATATCTCCACATGCGTCTTCCATAGCTTGGAGAAGAGGTATACGCGTTTGTAGATTTCGGTCATACACTTTCCATCTCCAGGCAGAAAAAAAATCCTCAATAGGTTGAGGAATGGAGAATATGGAGGGAGATAAACAACTAAAAAGCGTGGGTGGGCAGTGAACCAGTTACGAACCAGAGCAGCCCTGTGGAAACTTACGTTGTCCCAAATGACAACGTACCTGAGCTGCTCTGGGCCATCTACCTGATCTGGTGGAATGAGTGTGTTGTGTAGGGTGTCCAGGAATGTGATCAGATGGGCGGTGTTGTAGGGGCCAAGGGTAGCATGGTGATGGATGACGCCGTGGTGGGTAATCGCTGCACACATTGTGATGTTCCCTCCGCGCTGGCCAGGGACTTGAACAATGGCACGCTGGCCGATGACATTCCTTCCCCTCTTTCGTCTTTTTGTCAGGTTGAATCCAACCTCATCAATGAAGATGAACTGGTGCTCCACTGCAGCCACCTCTAGCTCCAGGACTCTCTGAAACACACATGACAATATCAGAAATAGACATGGAGTGGTCACTATTGTGATGCACAATCATTATGATTACAATACTGAAATATGTATAATTTATACATTGTTGAGAGTATGCATCAATTGTGGGATTGTATAGGACTCACTTGCACATAGTTATATCGCAATTCTTTGACTCTTCTGAATTGCGTTCAAATGGCACCCTGTAGACCTGCTTCATCCTGAGATTTTTTCTGCGCAAGACAAGTTGATAAGCTTACCCTATCAATATTTTGAAATATCTCATTGTTTTCTATTATTTTTCTTTGTATTTGCCGTAATGTTATGGCGTTATTTTCTAGGACCATGTTCATGATTTCAGTTTCCTGTTCAGGAGACAGAACACGTTCCCGACCACCTTGTGTTGGTAATCTTTCAGTTCTGCCAAACAAATAGTAAAATGCTGTAAATAAAAAGTAGAAAGACATTTCCCAAATACTTGAAACATACTTTATTTTCACAGTCCTACAGAACAGTCCACAGGCAATACTGTACTACTGTACTCATTGAGTACTGTATTGATATGCAGTACTGCAATTTTCTAGTGCGAGTAGATTTCTTACCTATTCTCATTTCGGAATGTCCGGATGATGGATGCTGCAGTGTACCTGCTCAAATTTGGCTGTACTCTTTTCCCAGCCTCCCTCATTGTTAGACCATGGTGGACCACATGATCAACCAAAGTGGCTAGGATCTCATCAGAGATTACGGTCCTTGGCCTTCCTCGTCCTCGTCCTCGTCCTCGTCCTTGTCCTCCCCGTCCTCCTCCTCTTACTCTCACTCCTCTGGCTCTGCCTCTGTATCCAATGTTGGCATCCATTGCTCCAAAACAGAAGAGCTCACCTGTTGCCCTTTTATGCTAAAGCTCTGATTGCTAATTGTAAAACTGTGTGACGGGTGTTTGCCCATGTGATGAGTCAGTGTGCATATTTGAATGGCAGTGTGTTCATTGTGAAAACAAGAGATTTTCTGCATGAAAATTGTGCCAAATGCAAAGATTTGTGTGTAGTGTTTTGAAAAAAGTGTGTTGTAGAACTGTAATTTGAGTGTAAAGCAGGAATTGTGCTTGTAGTTTAGCAGAATTGGTTTAGGGGGTTGGTGCATGAGTTACATGTTGTGGTCATTGTGTCTCAAGTACCAGTATTTGTGTGTAAACAATTGAGAAAAACTGTAACAGTAAACATTACACTCAGAAGTTCCAAAAGAATAAAGACATTTCAAATGTCATATTATGTATATATACAGTGTTGTAACGATGTGCAAATAGTTAAAGTACAAATGGGAAAATATCACTGGTTCTCCTCTCTCTTTCTCTCTCTCTCTCTCTCTCTGTCTCTCTCTCTCTCTCTCTCTCTCTCTCTCTCTCTCTCTCTCTCTCTCTCTCTCTCTCTCTCTCTCTCTCTCTCTCTCTCTCTCTCCTCTCTCTCTCTCTCTCTCTCTCTCTCTCTCTCTCTCTCTCTCTCTCTCTCTCTCTCTCTCTCTCTCTCTCTCTCTCTCTCTCTCTCTCTCTCTCTCTCTCTCTCTCTCTCTCTCTCTCTCTCTCTCTCTCTCCAGTGTAACTCCAATACTCTGACAGTTACTCTCATCACTCATCCAACAATGAAGGGTGGAGAAGGGCTACAGTTCCAGGGCTAGGTGTGTGTGTGTGTGTGTGTGTGTGTGTGTGTGTGTGTGTGTGTGTGTGTGTGTGTGTGTATGTGTGTGTGTGTGTGTGTGTGTGTGTGTGTGTGTGTGTGTGTGTGTATGTGTGTGTGTGTATGTGTGTGTGTGTGTGTGTGTGTGTGTGTGTGTGTGTGTGTGTGTGTGTGTGTGTGTGTGTGTGTGTGTGTGTGTGTGTGTGTGTGTGTGTGTGTGTGTGTGTGTGTGTAAGTGTGTGTGTGTGTGTGTGTGTAAGTGTGTGTGTGTGTGTATGTGTGTGTGTTTGTGTGTGCATTTGTGTGTGTGTGTGTGTGTGAGAGTGTTCCTGAGTCCACGAGTGTGTTCAGTTCTGTGTATACTGTGTGTGCTCAGTTGCATAAGTGTGTGTGTGCTATACTTCACTAATGAGTGAGTAAGGCCGTCATTGTAAATAAGAATTTGTTCTTAACTGACTTGCCTAGTTAAATAAAAGGTTAAATAAAATTAAAAAAACATGTTACTATCCCCTTTGTAGTGAACCGCTTTTCACCAGAGCCCATAGGGAAGGAAGGTGGAAGACAGATGGGGTCCCGTGTTTCTCTAGACAGTAACCTTTGACCTTAACTATAACAGTCCAGCTACACCACTTGCATGAGTTGATAGAGTTCTACTGTAGCCATCGTTACCTGCTACATCAGCAGGTAGATCTTGCGGCTTGCCGTAGAAGCAACATAAAAATTAGGTTTAGAGTTTATTTGTCTCGGATCCACGCACGTAAACACCATACAGAGTGCCTGAACTTAAAACACATTCAGTCAGCGTCATAGTATCAAAATGTAACAGAACCATTAATAATAATAGTACCTGTATGAAAAACACATATATAAACGGAACTGTAGTCTTCCTAGTTCATAATTGGAGGTAGGTTGTTATATCCTATAGTATCAATGCTTTTTGGAAACCTTTAAACATTAAACAGCTGATGGACGGAGAGGCAGTTGCAGAGATGATGGTCTACCTTGTATTATCTTTGAGGCAGAGGATGCTGAAGAGTAGGAATTCATATTTTGATTTGACGTGACAAAGTTGGCAAAATGGATGACCCCCGTTGGATCATCCAAGTTCAGAAGCACCCCAGCAACCCCCCAACACA
>CM072254.1:36960450-36975450 GCA_036851935.1 Coregonus suidteri
ATCTCTGGCAACGTTTGGAACATCCAATCTGCGGTCAAGAAAGCAGAGTTCATCTCAGCCTGTGCTGCCCTTCAGTCTCTTGACTTTTTGGCCCTGACGGAGACATGGATCACCCCAGAGAACACTGCTACTCCAGCTGCTCTCTCTTCATCTGACTATATTTTCTCTCATAGTCCAAGAGCATCTGGTCGTCGCGGTGGTGGCAAAGGGCTACTAATTTCTCCTAACAGGAGTTTTTTAACTCACAAGGCAGGCAATACGCTTGACCTCATCTTTACTAGAGGCTATTCACCTACTACTCTCATTGCAACCTCCCTCCAGGTCTCTGATCACTACTTTGTTTCCTTTTGTGTCTCTTTCCTCCAACCCTAGCCACTCAGCCCCTACCCAGATGGTCATACGCCGTCGCAATCTTCGCTCTCTCTCTCTCCCACTACGCTCTCCTCCTCTATCCTATTATCTCTCCCTTCTGCTAAATCCTTCCCTCCTGATTCTGCCACTTCGACCCTACTCTCCTCCCTTTCCGCATCCTGTGACTTGCACTCTCCCCTTTCCTCCCGGCTGGCTCGGCCCTCCCCTCCAGCTCTATGGCTGAGTGATTCATTGCAAGCTTATAGAACAGGACTGCGGGCAGCTGAGTGAAAATGGAAGAAAACTAAACTTCCGGAGGACCTATCATCCTTGCACTCCCTCCTCTCTACCTTCTCTTCCTCTGTATCCGCTGCTAAAGCCACTTTATATCACTCTAAATGTCAAGCTTATGCCTCTAACCCTAGGAAACTCTTTCCCACCTTCTCCTCCCTCCTTAATCCTCCACCCCCTCCCTCCTCTCTCTCTGCGGATGACTTTGTCAACCACTTTGAAAATAAGGTTGACAACATCCGCTCCTCATTCACTCAGCCTATTGAGTCCACTGGTCCCACTCACCCTACGCCTTGACCTTTCTCCCCTCTCTCTCCAGATGAAATCCTGCGACCATCTCTGGAGACCTTCTCCCATTCCTCACTTCCCTCATCAACTCATCCTTGACCACTGGCTGCGCCCCCTCTGACTTCTAAATGGCCCAAGTTGCTCCCCTCCTCAAGAAACCAACACTCGACTCATCTGACCTCAGAAACTACAGACCTGTATACCTTTCTTTTCTTTCTAAACACTTAAACGTTCTGTCTCTGATCAACTCACTCTATCTCTCTCAGAACGATCTTCTTGACCCTAACCAGTCAGGCTTCAAGACAGGTCAATCAACCGAGACTGCTCTTCTCTGTGTCACAGAGACTCTCCGCACTGCCTCCTAGATCTACCCGCTGCCATCGACAGCGTGAACCATCAGATCCTACTCTCCACCCTCTCAGGACTGGGCGTCTCAGGCTCTGCACACTCTTGGATTGCATCCTACCTGGCACACCGCTCCCACCAGGTGACGTGGAGAGGATCTGTGTCTGCACCACATACTCACTACTGGTGTCCCCCAGGGCTCGGTTCTAGGCCCTCTCCTCTTCTCTCTATACACTAAGTCACTCAGCTCTGTCATATGGTCTCTCCTATCATTGCTATGCAGATGACACTCAACTACTTTTCACCTTCCCCCCCTTCTGACACCCAGGTGGCGACACGCATCTCTGCGTGCCTGGCAGATATCTCAGCATGGATATCGGCCCACCACCTCAAGCTCAACCTCGACAAGACTGAGCTGCTTTTCCTCCCGGGAAAGGCCTGCCCGCTCAAAGACCTCTCCATCACGGTGGACAACTCCATAGTGTCGCCCTCCCAGAGTGCAAAGAACATTGGCGTGATTTTGGACAACACCCTGTCGTTCTCTGCGAACATCAAAGCAGTGACTCACTCCTGCAGGTTCATGCTCTACAACGTTCGTAGAGTATGACCCTACCTCACACAGGAAGCGGCGCAGGTCCTAATCAGGTACTTGTCATTTCCCGTCTGGACTACTGCAACTTGCTGTTAGCTGGGCTCCCCGCTTGTGCCATCAAACCCCTGCAACTTATCCAGAATGCTGCAGCCCGCCTGGTTTTCAACCTACCCAAGTTATCTCATGTCACCCCGCTCCTCCGCACACTCCACTGGCTTCCTGTCGAAGCTCGCATCCACTACAAGACCATGGTGCTTACCTACGGAGCAGCAAGAGGAACTGCCCCCTCCCTACCTTCAGGCTATGCTCAAACCCTACACCCCAACCCAGAGCACTCCGTTCTGCTGCCTCTTAGCCCTCCCACCCCTTGCACCTGAAACCCTACCTCTTCAAAGAGTATCTTAAATAATCTCCCTCCCAAAAAATTAATGTTTGTAGAAAAGTGTACTTGCTATGCATGCGATATGTGGTTGTCCCACTTAGTTATCTTAAGATTAATTTACTAGCTAAGTCGCTCTGGATAAGAGTGTCTGCTAAATGACTAAAATGTTTTGTTGTGATCTAAATCTCTTCCAATTACATATTTTGTTCTGTGCTGCAATGTGTCAAGTGTTGACTATAATATATTCACTTTAGATAAAGATGATTTACTATTTTAATGTCATTGTCTCGTTTAGCCTATAGGTGGTTAAACTAATCGAATAAAACATTGTAATTTATCTGCTTCTGTGAGAGGCTTTGTCCTAAATGGCTCCCTATGGTCCCTGGTCAAAAGTAGTGCACTATGTAGGGAAATAAGGGTAGAAAGTAGTGCATGTAGGGAAATAGGGTGGTGAAAGTAGTGCACTACGTAGGGAATAGGGTGAAAGTAGTGCACTATGTAGGGAATAGGGTGAAAGTAGTGCACTATGAAGGGAATAGGGTGAAAGTAGTGCACTATGTAGGGAATAGGGTGAAAGTAGTGCACTATGTAGGGAATAGGGTGAAAGTAGTGCACTATGTAGGGAATAGGGTGAAAGTAGTGCACTATGTAGGGAATAGGGTGAAAGTAGTGCACTATGAAGGGAATAGGGTGAAAAGTGTGGCACTATGTAAGGGAATAGGGGTGAAAGTAGTGCACTGAAGGGAATAGTCTAGGGGACTAGGGTAGTGCACTATCTAGGGAATAGGGTGAAAGTAGTGCACTATGTAGGGAATAGGGTGAAAGTAGTGCACTATGTAGGGAATAGGGTGAAAGTAGTGCACTATGTAGGGAATAGGGTGAAAGTAGTGCACTATGAAGGGAATAGGGTGAAAGTAGTGCACTATCTAGGGAATAGGGTGAAAGTAGTGCACTATCTAGGGAATAGGGTGAAAGTAGTGCACTATGTGGGGAATAGGGTGAAAGTAGTGCACTACGTAGGGAATAGGGTGAAAGTAGTGCCATACTAGGGGGAAGAAATAGTAAAAAGTAGGGATATACGTTTAGTCACTAGCCAGGCTGGTGTGAGTGGGTTCGGGCTAACCCTCCCTGGCCATGCTAACCCTTACCCCAGTGAAAACAGCACACATAACATTGTGTTCCCCCCCACCCTCCTCTCCTAACAGAAACACAAACAGGGCCTTGAAGAGAAGCAAAACACTCAGACTCCCCACATCTCCCACATCTCCCCCCATCTCCCCACATCTCCCCCCATCTCCCCACATCTCCCCACATCTCCCCCTTCCCCCATCCTCCTTTGTCTAGCTGAGCATAATCAGCCCCAACTCAGCTCCCCCCAAATCATGAAACCAGCCCCAAATCATGAAACACTAGTGGAATGAGACTTCTCTAGCCGTGTGTGTTCTCTCTCTCTCTCTCTCTCTCTCTCTCTCTCTCTCTCTCTCTCTCTCTCTCTCTCTCTCTCCCTCTCTCTCTCTCTCTCTCTCTCCTCCTCTCTCCCTCTCTCTCTCTCTCTCTCTCTCTCTCTCTCCTCTCTCTCCTCTCTATCTCTCTCTCTCTCTCTCTCTCTCTCAAACTCTCAATTCATTCAAGGAAGGGCTTTTGGCATGGCAAACGTGTGTTAACATTGCCAAAGCAAGTGAAGTAGATAGTAAACAAAGTGAAATAAACAATAAATATTAACAGTAAACATTACACTCACAAAAGTTCCAAAAGTATAAAGACATTTCAAATGTCATATTATGTCTATATGCAGTGTTTGTAACGATGTGCAAAATAGTTAAAGTACAAATGGGAAAATAAATAAACATGAAAATATGGGTTGTATTTACAATGGTGTTTGTTTCTTCACTGGTTGCCCTTTTCTTGTGGCAACAGGTCACAAATCTTGTTGCTGCGGTGATGGCATACTCTCTCTACAGATCTCTCTCTCTCTACATCTCTCTCTCTCTCTCTCTCTACATCTCTCTCTACATCTTAAATCTACATCTCTCTCTCTCTCTACATCTCTCTCTCCTCTCTACATCTCTCTCTCTCTACATCTCTCTCTCTTCTCCCCTCTTATCTCTCTCTCTCTCTCTCTCTCGCTCTAACACATCTCTCTCTCTCTCTCTCTCTCTCTCATCTCTCTCTTTCTCTCTACATCTCTCTCTCTCTCTCTCTCTCTCTCTCGCTCTCTCTCTCCCTCCGCTCTCTCTCCTCTCTCTCTCGTCTCTCTCTCTCTCTCTCTCTCTCTCTCTCCTCTCTCTCTCTCCTACAATGTCTACATCTCTCTCTCTCTCTCGCTCTACATCTCTCTCTCTCTACTCCTCCCTCTCTCTCTCTCTCTCTCTCTCTCTCTCTCTCTCTCTCTCTACATCTCTCCTTCTATCTCGCTCTACATCTCTCTCTCTCTCTCCACCTCTCCTACTCTCTCTCTCTCTCTCTCTCTCTCTCTCTCTCTCTCCTTCTCTCTCTCTCTCTCTCATCTCTCTCTCTCTCTCTCTCTCTCTCTCTACATCTCTCGCTCTCTCTCTACTCTTCATCTCTCTCTCGCTCTACATATCTCTCTCTCTCTCGCTCTACATCTCTCTCTCTGTCTCTCTCTCTCTACAGATCTCTCTCTCTCTACATACTCCTCTCTCTATCGCTCTACATCTCTCTCTCTCTCTATCTACATCTCTCTCTCTCTCTCCTCTCTCTCTCTCGCTCTACATCTCTCTCTCTCTCTCTCTCTCTCTCTCTCTCTACATCTCTCTCTCTCGCTCTACATCTCTCTCTCTCTCGCTCTACTCTCTCTCTCTCTCGCTCTACATCTCTCTCTCTCTCTCTCTCTCTCTCTCTCTCTCTCTCTGTCTCTCTCTCTCCCTACATCTCTCTCTCTCTAGAAAGAAAGAAAGAAAGGGGAAAAAGAGGGGGAGTGTTGTGATCAGCCTGATATTGCCTGAGTGTCTGTTATCATTCTTTGAAACTGAAAACATGTTCTTAACAAATAAAAAACATTGTTCCACGTTTCTTCGACTGATTTAACCGATTTAATCGTAAAGATGCTGCTTACCATGGAATAATGTCACCCGATGACAGAAAGGAAATTGGTTGTGTGTGTATGTGATTTTGCATGGTTAAAACCCGAAGGTCTGCTCCCTCGCTGCAGTTAACCAGCAACTCTGGTTAAAATCAGCTGCGTAAACGCTGCTTCGCTCTGACAATGCCAACATACAATCTAAACTCCCCATGACTTGATTTCTGCAAAATGACACAGAAGAACACAGCATCATAATCACAGACAGACAGACGTACCAAACAAGACACTAATTATTTTTAAGTTCAGAATGTTACCGGGTAAATTGAAATGGTGTCCTTCAGAAACAGAAGGTTTTCTTTAACCTTTTACTGCAGTGGGCTAAATCAGGGTCACACAGAGTGTTCTTGGTAGTCTTAAACAAATCTTATTTGAAACAAAAGTATACCCCTCACACACATGGTCATGGGCTTTAAAAAACAGAAGACACCATGTCAGATATAGAGTTGAAATGTATAACATTTTGAGTTTACATCCCAATATTACACTTTATATACATCACAGATGACTGAAAAAGAACAAAACAGTTTGACATGGATTTTCTGTGTTTTTCTATAATGTTTATTAACCTCTACGGTGTCCCGTATACGGGACGGTTGAGCTAACGTGCGCTAAAGTGATTAGCATGACTGTTGTAAGTAACAGCAAACTTTCCAGGACATAGACATGTCTTATATGGGCAGAAAGCTTAAATTCTTGTTAATCTAACTGCACTGTCCAATTTACAGTAGCTATTACAGTGAAAACATACCATGCTATTGTTTGAGGAGAGTGCACAACAACAAAAAACTTATCACGGAAACTGGTTTGATACATTCACCTCTGAAGGTAAATAATGTACTTACATTTAGTAATCTTGCTCTGATTTGTCATCCTAAGGTTCCCAGAGTTCAAATGTAGCATAGTTTGTTTGATCAAATCCATTTTTTTTTTTTTTTGTAATGTACTGGGTTCTACAGTTTGAACCCCTGCTGTCTCTGGCTCCACACCCACCGGCCATCTAGATGTGTGTAAGTTAGTGTATAAGCTAATGATCCATCATGTATGACATTCCTGGGAGTGTGTAAACTTACATTTGTATTACCATATCATTTCTGTATGTTCTCTATAGTTATGTACTTGAAAATGTATCAATTGACCAATTCGGCACATTTGGGCAGACTTGATACGAAATAGCTCTCCCGAGTGGCGCAGTGGTCTAAGGCACTGCATCGCAGTGCTAGCTGTGCCACTAGAGATCCTGGTTCGAATCCAGGCTCTGTCGTAGCCGGCCGCGACCAGGAGACCCATGGGGCGGCGCACAATTCGTCCAGGGTAGGGGAGGGAATGGCCGGCAGGGATTGTCGCTCAGTTGGTAGAGCATGGCATTTGCAACGCCAGGGTTGTGGGTTCGATTCCCACGGGGGGCCAGTATGAAAAAATAAATAAAAAATGTTGTATGCACTCACTAACTGTAAGTCGCTCTGGATAAGAGCGTCTGCTAAATGACTTAAATGTAATGTAAATGTAGTCCAGTATTGCAACGCTTCACTGGATCAATCTGAAACTTTGCACACACACTGCTGCCATCTAGTGGCCAAAATCTAAATTGTGCCTAAACTGCAATATTATATTGTGGCCTTTCTCTTTCATTTCAAAGATGATGGAAAAAAAAAAAAAATAGAAAAACGCGTTTTTTTTTTTTGTATTATCTTTTACCAGATCTAATGTGTTATATTCTCCTACATTTAATTTTCACATTTCCACAAACTTCAAAGTGTTTCCTTTCAAATGGTATCAAGAATATGCATATCCTTGCTTCAGGTCCTGAGCTACAGGCAGTTTTAGATTTGGGTATATCATTTTAGGTGAAAATTGAAAAAAAAGGGTCCGATCCTTAAGAGGTTTTATATTATGAAATTATGAAAAATATGAATAACATTCCACCCATGAGGCCACTAGGTCATTTGACTGCTACCTGAAAACATTTATGAAGTAAATACTGTTATCAATTCTTAACCCTGGAAATTGTCTCTGAATCACAAAAATACTATTGTGTAATGCTGCCAACTTTTGGTACCAAAATGGCGCAGTGAAAATTCTTAATCTCAAACCTCAAAGTTCAGGCATTATCTCTGAATTTTTAAGGTTAGGGTTAAGTTCAGGCATTAACGCCGAATGGTTAAGGTCAGGATTAATGTTTAGGATAGGCTTAAAACAGAAATATCAAAAACAACTTTCTATCATTGGAACATGCAACCTTTGGAACCAGAGGTAGATGCCACAACACTCTAGCAAAACCCGAAACCTACTTGAAGGTAACAACGTGCACCGTTGCCCCTAGTGGCCGGTTTCCACGTCATCTCCCGACGTTGAATACTGATGGCCTAGACGCACACACACACACAGAGCACCATTAAACCCTGCTGGTGATTGGCAGCTGCTCCCTATACTGTCCCTGTGGTGGGTGGGGGCTCAACACCACAGGGATCCTGCCATCGAATCCCAACGTGTCATTTTTATATTGGCAGGTGGGTGATGACTGTGGTTGCGTCCCAAACGGTACCCTATTCTCACTACTTTTGACCAAAGCACATAGGGCTTCCCATAGGGCTCTGGTCAAAAGTTGTGCACTATATTGGGAATAGGGTGCTGTTTGGGATGCGTACTTTGATTAAATCTAGGCCTTAGACCATGCCACAAGTGTTATTGTGCCGGGATTCCCCTAGCCCCCGCTGGAGAGATCCTCTGTCACATTCTGTTATGCCAGATTTAGGCCCTGCCAGCTGGCCATGTGGCATGGCATAACACAGACTTAACTTAGCTAGTCCCTCTAAAGGCCTGCATCTAGGGCATCTTATCTCTCTCTCTCTCTCTCTCTCTCTCTCTCTCTCTCTCTCTCTCTCCTATCTCTCTCTCTCTCTCTCTCTCTCTCTCTCTCTCTCTCTCTCTCTTTTTTGCTCTCATCACTCTCTCTCTCTCTCTCTCTCTCTTCTCACTCACTTCACTCTCTCTCTGCCTCTCTCTCTAGCTTTGCTAAATTTTGATTATCTCTCTCTCTCTCTCTCTCTCTCTCTCTCTGCGTCTCTCTCTCTCTAGTTTTGTTGCTCAATGTAATTCTCTCTCTCTCTCTCTCTCTCTCTCTCTCTCCTACTGTATCTCTCTCTCTCTCTCTCTCTCTACTGTATCTCTCTCTCTCTCTCTCTCCTCTCTCTCTCTCTCTCTCTCTCTCTCCTCTCCTCTATCTCTCTCTCCCTCTCTACTGTATCTCTCTCTCTCTCTCTCTCTCTCTCTCTCTCTCTCTCTCTCTCTCTCTTCCTCTCTCTCTCTGTATCTCTCTCCTCTCTCTCTCCTCTCTTCTCTCTCTCTGTATCTCTCTCTCTCCCCCTCTACTGTATCTCTCGCCCTCTTTCTCCCTTTCCATTTCCCTATTTCTCTCACCCCACCATTCCTAAACCCCCTCTGTCATCCCAACATCCTCTGAGGTTGTCGTTTATTTTTGTGTTTGTATTACTCTTCCGGTGTTCTGTCCATCATGGCTTATAGAACCCTAGGATTGTATCCCAAATGGTACCCTATTCTCTATAGTCCCCTATGGGTCAAAGGGAATGTGCCATTTGGGACACACCCCTTAGTAAAGCTGCTTGTAGCTGGTGGCGGCTGTAGGAGGCTGGTGGAGGCTGTAGGAGGCTGGTGGAGGCTGTAGGAGGCTGGTGGAGGCTGGTGGAGGCTGTAGGAGGCTGGTGGAGGCTGGTGGAGGCTGGTGGAGGCTGTAGGAGGCTGGTGGAGGCTGTGGAGGCTGGTGGAGGCTGTAGGAGGCTGGTGGAGGCTGGTGGAGGCTGTAGGAGGCTGGTGGAGGCTGGTGGAGGCTGGTGGCGGCTGTAGGAGGCTGGTGGAGGCTGTAGGAGGCTGGTGGAGGCTGTAGGAGGCTGGTGGAGGCTGTAGGAGGCTGGTGGAGGCTGGTGGAGGCTGGTGGAGGCTGTAGGGGGCTGGTGGAGGCTGTAGGAGGCTGGTGGAGCCTGTAGGGGGCTGGTGGAGGCTGTAGGAGGCTGGTGGAGGCTGTAGGAGGCTGGTGGAGGCTGTAGGAGGCTGGTGGAGAGTAGGGGGCCAGTGGAGGCTGTAGGAGGCTGGTGGAGCCTGTAGGGGGCTGGTGGGAGGCTGTAGGAGGCTGGTGGAGCCTGTAGGGGGGTGGTGGAGGCTGTAGGAGGCTGTGGCGGCTGTAGGAGGCTGGTGGAGGCTGTAGGGGTCAGCCCAGGTTTATGGTGTAATGTCTGTGGGTGAGCACTGAGCTACGAGAGTATAAGTGATTAGTGCTAAATGTTTGGGACATGCAGGCTTTGGCCTGGGAGGGAGGACTTGAGAGAGAGGGCCAGAGGAGGGTTAGGTGAGGGTTAGAGGAGGGTTATGGGAGGGTTAGGTAAGGGTTAGTGGGAGGGTTAGGTAAGGGTTGTGGGAGGGTTAGGTAAGGGTTGTGGGAGGGTTAATTGAGGGTTAGAGGAGGGTTATGGGAGGGTTAGGGAAGGGTAATGGGAGGGTTAGGGTAGGGAACGCAGTGTGACTGACTGAGAGAGAGAAGGTTGGGTATGCCACGGCACAAAGTCTGCATCCCAAATTACACCCTATTCCCTATATAGTGTACCAGAGCGCTGGTCAAAAGTAGTGCACTAAATAGGGAACAGGGTGCCATTTGGGACTCGGACAAAGACTTCCTGTAAGTTTCTCTCTGCTGTGTTTGTCTTAGCGTCTAGAGCATGGATGGGCAACTGGCGACCCCCCTTTTGAAGGCCCTCGGATCAATTTCCACTCAGTCGGGGTCTCAACTTACATGCTGACCAAACCGGCTCCGCGCGTGCGTCCGCCATCGTGTGCATGTTGATTTTGTCTATCCCCACCAGACACATTTATGACACGTAGGTTAAAATGCCAAAACCAACTGTGAACCAACCATATTAATTTGGGGACAGGTCGAAACACACATGAAACATTCAGCTACATTTAGCAAGCTAGCTGTTGCTAGTTAATTTGTCCTGGGAGATAAACATTGGGTTGTTATTTTACCTGAAATGCATATGGTCCTTTTATTTGCTGGATCTTTGTAGAATTTTGACCCATTTTGAGTCACACAAAATCGTGTGTTCTCTACTCCGACAATTCATCCACAGATAAAAGGGAAACATAGTTAGTTTTCTTTGATGAATCTCTCCTTGTTCAAGCTTCTTCTTCTGTGGATTTTATATGACGCTTGGCAACCAACTTTAAGGTGCATTACCACCACCAACTGGACTGGAGTGTGGACCTCAGTTCATCTTTCAATCACCCATGTGAGTTAGTATGCTAATAGAAATCAATGAGAAGATGGGAGAGGCGGGACTTGCAATATGTCACGTGAGCAGTTTGGATGAAATTATTTAAATAACATGTACAGTATCAGTTAAAAGTTTGGACACACCTACTAATTCCAGGGTTTTTCTTTATTTTTACTATTTTCTACATTGTAGAATAATAGTGAAGACATCAAAACTATGAAATAACACATATGGAATCATGTAGTAACCAAATAATGTTAAACAAATCAAAATATATTATAAATTTTAGATTCTTCAAAGTAGCCACCCTTTGCCTTGATGACAGCTTTGCACACTCTTGGCATTTTCTCAACCAGCTTCACCTGGAATGCTTTTTGCAACAGTCTTGAAGGAGTTCCCACATATGCTGAGCACTTGTTGGCTGCTTTTCCTTCACTCTGCGGTCCAACTCATCCCAAACCATCTCAATTGGGTTAAGATCGGGTGATTGTGGAGGCCAGGTCATCTGATGCAGCACTCCATCACTCTCCTTCTTCGCCAAATAGCCCTTACACAGCCTGGAGGTGTGTTGGGTCATTGTCCTGTTGAAAAACAAACGATAATCCTACTAAGCGCAAACCAGATGGGATGGCGTATCGCTGCAGAATGCTGTGGTTGCCATGCTGGTTTATTGTGCCTTGAATTCTAAATAAATCACAGAGAGTGTCACCAGCAAAGCACCCCCACACCATCACACCTCCTCCTCCATGCTTTACGGTGGGAACCACATATGCAGAGATTTTTTTACTCTGCATCTCACAAAGACATGGCGGTTGGAACCAAAAATCTCAAATTTGGACTCCAGACTAAAGGACACATTTCCACCGTTCTAATGTCCATTGCTCGTGTTTCTTGGCCCAAGCAAGTCTCTTCTTATTATTGGTGTCCTTTACTAGTGTTTTTTTCCCCCAGCAATTCGACCATGAAGGCCTGATTCACACAGTCTCCTCTGAACAGTTGATGTTGAGATGTGTCTGTTACTTGAACTCTGTGAAGCATTTATTTGGGCTTTAATCTGAGGTGCAGTTAAGTCTAATGAACTTCTCCTCTGCAGCAGAGGTAACTCTGGGTCTTCCTTTCCTGTGGCGGTCCTCATGAGAGCCAGTTTCATCATAGTGCTTGATGGTTTTTGCGACTGCATTTGAAGAAACTTTCAAAGTTCTTGAAATTGTCCGTATTGACTGACCTTCATGTCTTAAAGTAATGATGGACTGTCGTTTCTCTTTGCTTATTTGAGCTGTTCTTGCCATAATATGGACTTGGTCTTTTACCAAATAGGGCAATCTTCTGTATACCACCCCTACCTTGTCACAACACAACTGATTGGCTCAAAGACATTAAGAAGGAAAGAAATTCCACAAATTAACTTTTAAGAAGGCACGCCTCTTAATTGAAATGCATTCCAGGTGACTACCTCATGAAGCTGGTTGAGAGAATGCCAAGAGTGTGCAAAGCTGTCATCACGGCAAAGGGTGGCTACTTTGAAGAATCTCAAATATAACATATATTTTGATTTGTTTAACACTTTTTTGGTTACTACATGATTCCATATGTGTTATTTCATAGTTTTGATGACTTAACTATTATTCTACAATGTAGAAAATAGTAAAAATAAAGAAAAACCCTTGAATGAGTAGGTGTGTCCAAACTTTTGACTGGTACTGTATGTGTACATTTATTTTGCAATGCTCGCACACTCAACGTTGGCGGTTTGGTCAGCATGTTACTGTTGCAAGTTAGAATAGTAGAATACACAAGGTGAAATTTCTAAAGTTGGATGTGCATTAGCAGTTTTTTCTCTTGTTATGTCAGTCACTGACAGTCACTCAATTATCCCATGTCAGCTAAACATTTTTTTTAGATTGCTGAGTTAGTTTATTGGCCAGATATCTAAACTTGTTATCATGGTCGAATTACCGGCCGGGGGGGGGGCCCCCATTGATTTTGTTAGTCAGTCTCACTCGGATATCATATTTAAAAAACTGCAAACATTTCTCTCCACCCCTGTAGTAAAATGTTTAGAATTGCAGGAAATTATCTGTAAAACAGCCCGTTTTCCTCTCTGCCCCATGGCTAAATGAGTAGGATTGCGGCCCCCTCATGATGAGTTCAGATTTATTGTGGCACCCACCCCCATCAAAGTTGCCTATCGCTGGTCTGGAGGCTGAAGGGTGTTGTGTTGCTTGTTGAGTTTCTGCTACGTCCACTTTACCTCAACATATTTGGGAGACATTCACTACTTGTTCACATCAACTGTGTGTTGACTAAATACTGTTTTCAGACCGGCTTTCAACCCTTGTTTAAAATCCACTATATGTTGACTAAATAATGTTTTCAGACCTGCTTTCATCCCTTGACGGGTAAATTGGGGGGTTTTCTGGCCTCCAACTTAGTCCACCCCAAATGCTATTACAATTTAAATATTTTTATTTCAGTGATATTCAGACTCAACATAGAATGCAAAATCCATCAACCACTCTCTCTATTCTATCCTTGAACTTGTTACTGTCTAGGGACATCTCTCTCTGCTCGTTCTAGCCCCTCACAAATGTTAGACGTCGTATATCATCACCACAATGACCTCTTGAGCAATACACCGCTGTGCTGTGAATGTGTCAATATTGTCTGGTGTCATCTGATCTCGGTATGTGTGTGTCTGTGCGTCTGTGTGTGTGTGTGTGTGTGTGTGTGTGTGTGTGTGTGACAGAGGCAGGGGGCATTATGTGACCCACTACTCACAATGGGACAGACCCTGCTTCCCCTCACCATGACTATTTCTGGCTATTGTCTTAGTGAAGCGATTTGATAGTTGGGATAGCACGATCTCACTCCATACTGTCTCACGTTGTAGTAAGCCAGCTATACTGTATCTATAGCAGAGAGGGGAACCTTCATACTGTAGGTTGGGTGTCTGTTGAGATAATGTTGTTTTACAGTTATATTAATGAAATGCTCCTCAAAAAGAGAGAAAGAGAGAGGAGAAATAGAGACAGAGAGAGAGAGAGAGAGAGAGAGAGAGAGAGAGAGAGAGAGAGAGAGAGAGAGAGAGAGAGAGAGAGAGAGAGAGAGAGAGAGAGAGAGAGAGAGAGAGAGAGAGAGAGAGAGAGAGAGAGAGAGAGAGAGAGGAGAGAGAGAGAGAGAGAGAGAGGAGAGAGAGAGAGAGAGAGAGAGAGAGAGAGAAGAGAGAGAGAGAAGAGAGAGAGAGAAGAGAGAGAGAGAGAGAGAGAGAGAGAGAGAGAGAGAGAGAGAGAGAGAGAGAGAGAGAGAGAGAGAGAGAGAGAGAGAGAGAGAGAGAGAGAGAGAGAGAGAGAGAGAGAGCGAAGAGAGAGAGAGAGAGAGAGAGAGAGAGAGAGAGAGAGAGAGAGAGAGAGAGAGAGAGAGAGAGAGAAGAGAGAGAGAGAGAGAGAGAGAGAGGAGAGAGAGAGAGAGAGAGAGAGAGAGAGAGAGAGAGAGAGAGAGAGAGAGGAGAGAGAGAGAGAGAGAGAGAGAGAGAGAGAGAGAGAGAGAGAGAGAGAGAGAGAGAGAGAGAGAGAGAGAGAGAGAGAGAGAGAGAGAGAGAGAGAGAGAGAGAGAGAGAGAGAGAGAGAAATAGAGAGAGTAAGAGAATGGTGATATATGAGTGTGGGTAGGTAGACCAGAACAGTGAACGACAGCATTTCTCCTGTTCTTGTTACTGAGACAGTGGCATCAGGGTTCTTGAGGATTCTTTAGTAGGACCTTTAGTAGGCCATGTCACTGCAGTAGGCCATGTCACTGCAGTAGGCCATGTCACTGCAGTAGGCCATGTCACTGCAGTAGGCCATGTCACTGCAGTAGGCCATGTCACTGTAGTAGGCAGTCACTGTAGTATCCCTGTCACTGTAGTATCCCTGTCATTGTAGTAGGCCTTGTTTCTGTGGTAGGCCATGTCATTGTAGTAGGCCTTGTTTCTGTAGTAGGACATGTCACTGGGTCGTGGTGTCATGTGAAAGGTGTGTGTCTGTGTGGGTGGGTGTGTATGTGTGTGTGTGTGTGTGTGAGAGAGTGTGTGTATGTGTGTGTGTGTGTGTGTGTGTATGTGTGTGTGTATGTGTGTGTGTGAGTGGGTGTGTGCTGAAGTGTGTCCCCACTGTGCTCAGCCACATTAAATGTTATCTGTGTTATTCCTCCTGTAGCACTGCTAGACTCATCACTTATCCTTTATCGTCTTGAGAGGTCTGCTGTGTGTGTGTGTGTGTGTGTGTGTGTGTGCGCGCGTCCTGTCAGTCCTCTCTCTACTGTTTGTTTGAACAAAGATCCCACTTCAGGGGAATTAGGGAGGGAGTCCAGAGCCGATACGACTGACATA
>CM072254.1:36980450-37002950 GCA_036851935.1 Coregonus suidteri
GTGTCAGACACGAGGAGGGGTGGCAGGGATATGGCAGGGTTGCGTCCCAAATGCACCCTATTCCCTATATAGTGGACTACTTTAGACCAGAGAATGGCACCCTTGGAGGGGTATAGTGGTGAAGGGTTAGACCAGAGAATGGCACCCTATTCCCTATATAGTGCACTACTTTAGACCAGAGAATTGGACCCTATTCCCTATATAGGTGGAGGGTTTAGGGGGTGGAGAATGGCACCCTATTCCCTAGATAGTGCACTACTTTAGACCAGAGAATGGCACCCTATTCCCTATATAGTGCACTACTTTAGACCAGAGAATGGCACCCTATTCCCTATATAGTGCACTACTTTAGGGGTGGAGAATGGCACCCTATTCCCTAGGGGGTAGGGCACTACTTTAGACCAGAGAATGGCACCCTATTCCCTATATAGTGTTGGAGGGGTAGACCAGAGGAATGGCACCCTATTCCCTAGATAGTGCACTACTTTAGGTACCAGGGGAATGGCACCCTATTAATATAGTGCCACTACTTTAGACCAGAGGAATGGCACCCTATTCCCTATATAGTGCACTACTTTGCCAGAGAATGGCACCCTATTCCCTAGATAGTGCACTACTTTAGACCAGAGAATGGCACCCTATTCCCTATATAGTGCACTACTTTAGACCAGAGAATGGCACCCTATTCCCTAGATAGTGCACTAGTTTAGACCAGAGAATGGCACCCTATTCCCTATATAGTGCACTAGTTTAGACCAGAGAATGGCACCCTATTCCCTAGATAGTGCACTAGTTTAGACCAGAGAATGGCACCCTATTCCCTATATAGTGCACTACTTTAGACCAGAGAATGGCACCCTATTCCCTAGATAGTGCACTAGTTTAGACCAGAGAATGGCACCCTATTCCCTAGATAGTGCACTAGTTTAGACCAGAGAATGGCACCCTATTCCCTAGATAGTGCACTAGTTTAGACCAGAGAATGGCACCCTATTCCCTAGATAGTGCACTAGTTTTGACCAGGGCCCTGTCTCTGTCTCTCTGCCATAAAACCAGCTTAAAACACATTTTTCAGAGTACGGATTTGATGAGTTCAATTCTTTTGGATGTCAGAAAAAACAAATATACGACACAAATGAGTAAACCTGCACTTGGTGGAATGAATGAAATCTGGACTCATCTTGATATTTTGGAGAGATCAGATCAGAAGACCCAAACTGACATTGTTCAGCCATGCCTTCATCAAAACAGGTCCTGGTTGGACCTCTGATGCTTATAAACCGCACAGGGACATCAATCAAACAGACTGCTTTACTCTCTGTCTCTGTCTCTGTCTCTCTCTTCTCTCTCTCCTCTCTCTCACACTCTCTCGTGTCTCCTTCTGTGTATTGCATAGCCTCTTGAAATGAAGAAAATATAATTTTGCATTTGGGAGTGAATCCCCTCTGAAGTCTCCTTCCATAATACATATACCAGACACTGATTGCTTATCAAAGGAAATTGCTCTGCATGTAAAATCTCCTCATATGTTTTCCTCTATTATGTTCTGCTTTTTTGAAATATGACCATATGATGAGAAACAGAGATGCTCCCTCTGTGCTGCTGTACAGACAGGCAGGCAGGCAGGCAGACAGACAGACAGACAGACAGGCAGGCAGACAGACAGACAGACAGACAGGCAGGCAGGCAGGACAGACAGACAGACAGACAGACAGACAGACAGACAGACAGACAGACAGACAGACAGACAGACAGACAGACAGGCACAGACAGGCAGGCAGGCAGACAGACAGACAGACAGACAGACAGACAGACAGACAGACAGACAGACAGACAGACAGACAGACAGACAGACAGACAGACAGACAGACAGACAGACAGACAGACAGACAGACAGACAGACAGACAGAGGCAGACAGACAGACAGACAGACAGACAGAGGCAGACAGACAGACAGGGGATGCACAGAAGTCTGTATGAAACCAGTGAAGAAGAGAGAATACAAATGAAAACACCACACCTTCTTTTGGCTAAACCTGTCAAACTCAGGACAAAAGGAGAAAGAGATATTTGTGGATGCATGGTCCCTAAAGCGAGGGAGGGAGTAAGCTATAGTGAAGGAGAGAGAGAGAGAAAGAATGATTGATGCAGGGGAGGCATACAGTTTCACGTCGCTGTACAGATGATTTTATGGTAATGTGTCAGAATGCTCGCTGTTGTGAAAACACTGTCTAGCATTTTCTGGATAAAACAGTAGATTTGTGATTTGATCTGACAAAGATCGATTGGGTCTAGTGTGTGCTGAAATAAATGTTCATGCTTTGCTCTATGATTTAAGTTTTACATACTAACTGTCTCTATGCTCTTTGGCTCACATAAGACAAAATAAATTAGGAGTATTTCTGTCTGTAATAAAGTACTTTTGTGGGAGAAAAACTAATTCTGATAGGCTGGGCCTGGCTCCCCAGTGGGTGGGCCTATGCCCTCTCAGGCCCACAGATGGCTGCAACCCTGCACAGTAATGTGAAATCCATAGATTACGGCCTAATGAATTTAATTCAATTGACTGATTTCCTTATATGAACTGGACCTCAGTAAAATCGTTGAAATTGTTGCATGCAGCATTTCAATTTTTTTTGTAGCCTACTACTTATTTAAAGTTATGTTTTTCTATTTTTAGAAGCAGTCATCACTATCGTCCGTGAGTAACATTTCTGTCTGACTTCAGTAATCACAGAGGGGCCGTAACATGACCACAAGTCCCATCTGTAGGGGAGTAGGGACTGTCTGCTAGGCTACTGAACGCTCACGCAGCTCTGTTGTGTTTGAACCTCTGGCCAAACCGACCACGTCCCTTCGGAAGGTGCCAATTTCTCCTACAGAGAGGGAGCTAGAGCGAGAGAGAGAGAGAGAGAGAGAGAGAGAAAGAATGTCTCATTTCAGCAGGAGTTTTTAAAAAGGCAGCTTGTTCTTTTAGACTCTCTCTCTGCAGCCGTGTGACGTCCAGAAGGAACTCAGGGATATTAGAGTAAATCCTAGCGAGAGAGCTGAGACTGAAGGGCTCCATTCAATCTGTAGCGCTGAAGAGCTGCGCTACAGTGCGATAAAAAAATCAAAGGCAGTCTTCCCGCGTTAGCAGAGACTGCATTCACGGTAAATGCTGCATATGTCAGCTCAATCAGAAATCACCTTTACATTTCAATCGCGCTGTAATGCTGAACTTTAGTCAAAACAACCATTCCTGTGAGGAAGGAGTAGCCTGTGTCTCAAATGGCACCCTATTCCCTATATAGTGCACTACTTTTGACCAGAGAATGGCGCCCTATTCCCTATATAGTGCACTACTTTTGACCAGAGAATGGCACCCTATTCCCTATATAGTGCACTACTTTTGACCAGAGAATGGCACCCTATTCCCTATATAGTGCACTACTTTAGACCAGAGAATGGCACCCTATTCCCTATATAGTGCACTACTTTTGACCAGAGAATGGCACCCTATTCCCTATATAGGGCACTACTTTTAGACCAGAGAATGGCACCCTATTCCCTATATAGTGCACTACTTTTGACCAGAGAATGGCACCCTATTCCCTATATAGTGCACTACTTTAGACCAGAGAATGGCACCCTATTCCCTATATAGTGCACTACTTTTGACCAGAGAATGGCACCCTATTCCCTATACACAGTGCACTACTTTTGACCAGAGAATGGCACCCTATTCCCTATATAGTGCACTACTTTTGACCAGAGAATGGCACCCTATTCCCTATACAGTGCACTACTTTTGACCAGAGAATGGCACCCTATTCCCTATATAGTGCACTACTTTTGACCAGAGAATGGCGCCCTATTCCCTATATAGTGCACTACTTTTGACCAGAGAATGGCACCCTATTCCCTATATAGTGCACTACTTTTGACCAGAGAATGGCGACCTATTCCATATATAGTGCACTACTTTTGACCTAGGGGCGCCATTTGTGATGGCATGGTAAAAAAGTAGTGGACTATATAGGAATTAGGGTGCCATTCTCTGTGTGTACTCTGTGTGTACTCTGTGTGTACTCTGTGTGTACTCTGTGTGTACTCTGGGTGTAGTCTGTGTGTACTCTGTGTGTACTCTGTGTGTACTCTGGGTGTACTCTGTGTGTGTACTCTGGGTGTACTCTGGGTGTTGTACTCTGTGTGTACTCTGTGTGTACTCTGGGGTACTCTGGTGTACTACTCTGGTGTACTCTGTGTGTACTCTGTGAGTACTCTGTGTGTGTGTACTCTGTGTGTACTCTGTGTGTACTCTCTGTGTGTACTCTGTGTGTACTCTGGTGTAGTACTCTGTGTGTACTCTGTGAGTACTCTGTGTGTACTCTGTGATGGTGTACTCTGTGTACTCTGGGTGTACTATGGGTGTACTCTGGGTGTACTCTGTGTGTACTCTGGGCGTGTGTTATAGTTTGGCCAACAATTTCAGTTGAAGTTTTAAATATTAAATCTTCTCAATTCCTGTTAGAAATGCAGGATAAATCGAATAAGCCTCTCGTAAAAGAAGTATTCTGACCTCAACGGGGCTTAATGGATAAAGAAGATAAATACAGTGCATTAGGAAAGTATTCAGACCCCTTGACCTTCTCCACATTTTGTTACTTTACAGCCTTATTCTAAAATCTAAAATTGATAGTTTTTTTTTTATTTCCGAATTCATTTTTTTTTTTTTATCCTCATCAATCTACTCCATAATGACAAAGCAAAAACAGACTTTTAGAAAATTGTTGTACAATAATTCAAAATTAAAAACAGAAATACCTTATTTACATAAGTATTCAGACCCTTTGCTATGAGACTCGAAATTGAGCTCAGGTGCATCCTGTTTCAATTGATCATACTTGAGATGTTTCTACAACTTGACTGGAGTCCACCTGTGGTAAATTCAATTGATTGGACATGATTTGGAAAGGCATACACCTGTCTATATAAGGTCCCACAGTTGACAGTGCATGTCAGAGCAAAAACCAAGCCATGAGGTCGAAGGAATTGTCCATAGAGCTCCGAGACAGGATTGTGTCGAGGCACAGATCTGGGGAAGGGTACCAAAACATTTCTGCAGCACTGAAGGTCCCCAAGAACACAGTGGCCTCCATCATTCTTAAATGGAAGAAGTTTGGAACCACCAAGACTCTTCCTAGAGCTGGCCGCCCGACTAAACTGAGCAATCGAGGGGGAGAAGGGCCTTGGTCAGGGAGGTGACCAAGAGTCCGATGGTCACTCTGACAGAGCTCCAGTTCCTCTGTGGGGATGGGAGAACCTTCCAGAAGGACAGCCATCTCTTCAGCACTCCACCAATCAGGCCTTTATGGTAGAGTGGCCAAACGGAAGCCACTCCTCAGTAAAAGGCACATGACAGCCCGCTTGGAGTTTTCCAAAAGGCACCTAAAGGACTCTCAGACCATGAGATTCTCTGGTCTGATGAAACCAAGATTGAACTCTTTGGCCTGAATTCCAAACATCACATCTGGAGGAAACCTGGCACCATCCCTACGGTGAAGCATTGTGGTGGCAGCATCATGCTGTGGGAATGTTTTTCAGCGGCAGGGAGATTAGTCAGAATCGTGGAAAAGATGATCGGAGCAAAGTACAGAGAGATCCTTGATGAAAGCCTGCTCCAGAGTGCTCAGGACCTCAGACTGGGGCGAAGGTTCACCTTCCAACATGACAACGACCCTAAGCACACAGCCAAGACAACGCAGGAGTGGCTTCGGGACAAGTCTCTGAATGTCCTTGAGTGGCCCAGCCAGAGCCCGGACTTGAACCCGATCAAGCATCTCTGGAGAGACCTGAAAATAGCTGTGCAGCGACGCTCCCCATCCAACCTGACAGAGCTTGAGAGGATCTGCAGAGAAGAATGGGAGAAACTCCTCAAATACAGGTGTGCCAAGCTTGTAGCGTCATACCGAAGAAGACTCAAGGCTGTAATCACTGCCAAAGGTGCTTCAACAAAGTACTGAGTAAAGGGTCTGAATACTTATGTAGATGTGATATTTCAGTTTTTTTATTATTAATAAATGTGCTAAAATTTCTAAAAACCTGTTTTTGTTTTGGCATTATGGGGGAACTGAGTGTAGATTGAAAAAAAAAAAAAATTTAATCAATTGTAGAATAAGGCTGTAACGTAAGAAAATGTGGAAGAAGTCAAGAGGTCTGAATACTTTCTGAATACACTGTATATATATTTTTGAAAAAATGTCTGACATATTCATTATATTAAATTATCAGTCCTATAGCCAAATTATGTCTGTTGTGTGTGAATTAAGACTGACACCTAAAAGAACACCTTACCCTGTTTTATTTTGCTTACCTACAGAACATATTTTCCCCACGTCATTACAACACATTTCTCCATGAAGCCCATCCATATAAATGTTTCATCTGGAGAAGATTAATCTCCTAAATCCTATGTTGGCTTGCCTATGTACTTTGAAAAGGTTGATAGGGTATTTAATATTTTGATGTGATCCTATTTCTTAATTTCCTGCGTTGTCTACGAGCTCAGGAGGTACTAGAGACTGGAGTGAGAGAGTCTCTCTCTCTCTCTCTCTCTCTCTCTCTCTCTCTCTCTCTCTCTCTCTCTCTCTCTCTCTCTCTCTCTCTCTCTCTCTTCGCTCTCTGTCTCTCTCTCTCTCTCTCTCTCGCTCTCTCTCTCTCTCTCTCTCTCTCTCTCTCTCTCTCTCTCTCTCTCTCTCTCTCTCTCTCTCTCTCTCTCTCTCTCTCTCTCTCTCTCTCTCTCTCTCTCTCCTCTCTCTCTCTCTCTCTCTCTCTCTCTGCCTCTCTCTCTCTCGATTCAATTCAATTTCATATAGAGTTCTTTATTGGCATACCAAAGCAAGTGAAATTGATAATAAACAAAAGTGAAATAAACAATAAAAAATTAAAAGTAAACATTACACTCACGAAAGTTTCGAAAGACTAAAGACATTTCAAATATCATATTATGTCTATGTACAGTGTTGTAACAACGTGAAAATAGTTAAAGTACTAAAGGGAAAATAAATCAACATAAATATGGGTTGTATTTACAATGGTGTTTGTTCTTTACTGGTTACCCTTTTCTTGTGGCAACAGGTCACAAATCTTCCTGCTGTGATGCCACACTGTGGTATTTCACCCAATGGATATGGGAGCTTATCCCCCCCAAAAAGTGGGTATTTGTGGGTCTGTGTAATCTGAGGGAAATATGTCTCTCTGATATGGTCATACATTTGGCAGGAGGTTAGGAAGTGCAGCTCAGTTTCCACCTCATTTTGTGGGCAGTGGGCACATAGCCTGTCTTCTCCTGGGTCAGTCACAGTGGTCAGGTATTCTGCCACTGTGTACTCTCTGTTTAGGGCCAAATAGCATTCTAGTTTGCTCAGTTTTTTTGTTAATTCTTCCCAATGTGTCAAGTAATTATCTATTTGTTTTCTCATGATTTGGTCTAATTGTGTTGTTGTTGTTGTTGTTGTCCTGGGGCTCTGTGGGGTCTGTTTGTGTTTGTGAACAGAGCCCCAGGACCAGCTTGCTTAGGGGACTCTTCTCCAGGTTGATCTCTCTGTAGGTGATGGCTTTGTTATGGAAGGTTTGGGAATCGCTTCATTTTAGGTGGTTGTAGAATTTAACGGCTCTTTTCTGGATTTAGATAATTAGCGGGAATCGTCCTAATTCTGCTCTGCATGCATTATTTTGTGTTTTACGTTGTACACAGAGAATGTTTTTGCAGAATTCTGCATGCAGTCTCAATTTGGTGTTCGTCCCATTTTGTGAATTCTTGGTTAGTGAGTGGACCCCAGACCTCATAACCATAAAGGGCAATGGGTTCTATAACTGATTCAAGTATTTTTAGCCAGATCCTAATTGGGATTCCCAATTCTATGTTCCTTTTGATGGCATAGAAGGCCCTTCTTGCCTTGTCTCTCAGATTGTTCACAGCTTTGTGGAAGTTACCTGTGGTGCTGATGTTTAGGCCGAGGTATGTATAATTTTTTGTGTGCTCTAGGGCAACGGTGTCTAGATGGATGGAATTTTGTATTTTTGGTCCTGGCAACTGGACCTTTTTTGGAACACCATTATTTTTGTGTTCCTGAGATTTACTGTCAGTTGTGGAAAAAGTACCCAATTGTCATACTTCAGTAAAAGTAAAGATACCTGAATAGAAAATGACTCAAGTAAAAATGAAAGTAAAATAATACTTGAGTAAAAGTCGAAAAGTGTTTGTTTTTAAATATACTTTAAGTATGAAAAGTAAATGTAATTGCTAAAATATACTTAAGTATCAAAAGTAAAAGTATAAATCATTTCAAATTCCTTATATTAAGCCAACCAGACGGCATTAGTTGTTTTTTTATTTATTTATTATTTACGGACAGCCAACACTCAGAAATCATTTACAAACTAAACATGTGTGTTTAGTGAGTCCGCCAGATCAGAGGCGGTAGGGAGGACCAGTGTGTGAATTGGACCATTTTCCTCTCCTGCTAAGCATACTTTTTTGTGTGTCAGGGAAATTGTTTGGAGTAAAAAGTACATTATTTTCTTTAGGAATGTAGTGAAGTAAAAGTAAAAGTAGTCAAAAATATATAAATAGTAAAATAAAGTATAGATACCCCCAAAAAACTACTTAAGTGGTACTTTAAAGTATTTTGACCTAAGTACTTTACACATTTGCTCAGGTCTGACAGAATCTGTGCAGAATATCTAGGTGCTGCTGTAGGCAGTGATCACAGCTGTGAGTCTTTCTGGGTAAGTCTCTAAGAGCTTTGCACACCAGGATTGTGCAATATTTGCACATTATTAAAACAATTCTTCAAGCTCTGTCAAGTTGGTTATTGATCATTGCTAGACAGCCATTTTCAAGTTTTTACATAGATTTTCAAGCCGGTTTAAACTGTAACTAGGCCAATCATGAACATTCAATGTAGTTTTTGTAAGCACCTCCAGTGTATACTTGGCCTTGTGTTTTATGGTTATTGTCCTGCTGAAAGGTGAATTTGTCTTCCTGTGTCTGTTGGAAAGCAGACTAACCAGGTTTTTCTCTAGGATGTTGCCTGTGCTTAGCTCTATTCCGTTTCTTTTTATCCTAAAAAAAAACGTCCTTGTCCTTGCCGATGACAAGCATACAAGTAACATGATGCAGCTACCACCATGCTTGAAAATATAAAGAGTGGTACTCAGTGATGTGTTGTGTTGGATTTGCCCCAAACATAACACTTTGTATTCAGGACATAAAGTTAATTTCTTTGCCACATTTTTTTCATTATTACTTTAGTGCCTTATTGCAAACAGGATGCATGTTTTGGAATATTTTTATTCTGTACAGGCTTTCTTATTTTCACTCTGTCATTTAGGTTAGTATTGTGGAGTAACTACAGTGTTGTTGATCCATCCTCAGTTTTCTCCTATCACAACTCTGTAACTGTTTTAAAGTTACCATTGACCTCATGGTAAAATCTCTGAGCAGTTTCCTTCCTCTCCGGCAACTGAGTTAGGAAGGACGCCTGTATCTTTGGTAGTGACTGGGTGTATTGATACAACATCCAAAGCCTAATTAATAACTTCACCATTTTATTTTTTTTATTTAACTAGGCAAGTCAGTTGAGAACAAATTCTTATTTACAATGACGGCCTACCCCGGCCAAACCCAGACGACGCTGGGCAAATTGTGCGCCGCCCTATGGGACTCCCAATCACGGCCGGATTATGATACAGCCTGGAGTCAAACCAGGATCTGTAGTGACGCCTCTAGCACTGAGTGCCTTAGACTGCTACGCCACTCGGGAGCCCAAAGGCATATTCAATGTCTGCTTTTTTTTACCCACCTACTTATAGGTGCCCTTCTTTGCGAGGCATTGGAAAACCTCCCTGGTCTTTGTGGTTGAATCTGTGTTTGAATTTCACTGCTCGACTGAAGGACCTTACAGATAATTGTATGTGTGGGGTACAGAGATGAGGTTGTCATTCAAAAATCATGTTAAACACTATTATTGCACACAGAGTGAGTCCATGCAACTTATTATGTGACTTGTTAAGAAATGTTTCACTCCTAAACTTATTTAGGAGTGCCATACGAAAGGGGTTGAAGACTTATTGACTCAAGACATTTCAGCTTTTCATTTTAAATTAATTTGTACAATTTTGTAAAAACATAATTCCACTTTGACATTATAGGGTGTGTAGGCCAGTGAACCACAATCTCAATTTAATCAATTTTAAATTCAGGCAGTAAGACAACACAATGTGGAAAAGGTCAACGGGTGTGAATACTTTCTGAAGGAACTGTAAATGTTGAATAGGTTTGGATTCAAACTGCAGCCCTTTCTCACACATCAACCTAGCAAAAAATAATGATGTTGTATGAAATGTATGCACTCACTAACTGTAAGTCGGTCTGGATAAGAGCGTCTGCTAAATGACTAAAATGTAAAAAATATACCTTACCCCCAAGATTTAAATTTTTATTGCTCACTTGTTTTCTGTGTACATACATTCTATTAAGTCATATACCTTACCCCCAAGCCCACTTTGGATACTATTTAAGAATAGTGCCTTCGTGCCAATTAGAATCAAATGCTTTTTTAAAGTCAATAAAGCAAGCAAAAGATTTTGGTTGCTTTTTTTGGGTTGGACTTATTTATTAATTAGAGTGTGTAAGGTGTATATACAGTGGGGAAAAAAATTATTTAGTCAGCCACCAATTGTGCAAGTTCTCCCACTTAAAAAGATGAGAGAGGCCTGTAATTTTCATCATAGGTACACGTCAACTATGACAGACAAAATGAGAAAAAAAAATCAAGAAAATCACATTGTAGGATTTTTAATGAATTGATTTGCAAATTATGGTGGAAAATAAGTATTTGGTCAATAACAGAAGTTTCTCAATACTTTTGTTATATACCCTTTGTTGGCAATGACACAGGTCAAACGTTTTCTGTAAGTCTTCACAAGGTTTTCACACACTGTGCTGGTATTTTTTGGCCCATTCCGCCATGCAGATCTCCTCTAGAGCAGTGATGTTTTGGGGCTGTCGCTGGGCAACACAGACTTTCAACTCCCTCCAAAGATTTTCTATGGGGTTGAGATCTGGAGACTGGCTAGGCCACTCCAGGACCTTGAAATGCTTCTTACGAAGCCACTCCATCGTTGCCCGGGCGGTGTGTTTTGGGATCATTGTCATGCTGAAAGACCCAGCCACGTTTCATCTTCAATGCCCTTGCTGATGGAAGGAGGTTTTCACTCAAAATCTCACGATACATGGCCCCATTCATTCTTTCCTTTACACGGATCAGTCGTCCTGGTCCCTTTGCAGAAAAACAGCCCCAAAGCATGATGTTTCCACCCCCATGCTTCACAGTAGGTATGGTGTTCTTTGGATGCAAATCAGCATTCTTTGTCCGCCAAACACGACGAGTTTGAGTTTTTACCAAAAAGTTCTATTTTGGTTTCATCTGACCATATGACATTCTCCCAATCCTCTTCTGGATCATCCAAATAAAACTCTAGCAAACTTCAGACGGGCCTGGACATGTACTGGCTTAAGCAGGGGGACACGTCTGGCACTGCAGGATTTGAGTCCCTGGCGGTGTAGTGTGTTACTGATGGTAGGCTTTGTTACTTTGGTCCCCAGCTCTCTGCAGGTCATTCACTAGGTCCCCCCCGTGTGGTTCTGGGACTTTTGCTCACCGTTCTTGTGATAATTTTGACCCCACGGGGTGAGATCTTGCGTGGAGTCCCAGATCGAGGGAGATTATCAGTGGTCTTGTATGTCTTTTTTTTTTGCCATTTTCCTAATAATTGCTCCCACAGTTGATTTTTTTCTTCAACCAAGCTTGCTTACCTATTGCAGATTCAGTCTTCCCAGCCTGGTGCAGGTCTACAATTTTGTTTCTGGTGTCCTTTGACAGCTCTTTGGTCTTGGCCGTAGTGGAGTTTCGGAGTGTGTGACTGTTTGAGGTTGTGGACAGGTGTCCTTTAAACTGATAACAAGTTCAAACAGGTGCCATTAATACAGGTAAGAGTGGAGGCAGAGGAGCCTCTTAAAGAAGAAGTTACAGGTCTGTGAGAGCCAGAAATCTGGCTTGTTTTGTAGGTGACCAAATACTTAATTTCCACCATAATTTGCAAATAAATTCATTAAAAATCCTACAATCTTTATGGATTTTGTTATTGTGAGTTATTGAAGACGTGTATAGAGTTCATCACACAGTATAATTTGAGTTTAATGTTTCAATGAATTTCTCTGCACTGTTTGAAGCCCATCTGTACGATTGCTTCAGGTTGTATGGTCCCCATGTAGCTCAGTTGGTCGAGCATGGCGCTTGCAAACAAATGCCAGGTTGTGGGTTCGTTTCCCACGGGGGGGGGGGGGGGGGGGGGGGGCAGTATGAAAATGTATGCACTCACTAAAGTGTAAGTCGCTGTGGATAAGAGCGTCTGCTAAATGACTAAAAACGTTGTACAGCTTACTGGGCTGTTTTTTTCACATTAATATTGATGTTTAATTTCTTTGTCTTACAGTGAATGCAGTTACGGAGGAGGGGTCCATGTCAGTGATAATCAACTACACTTGTCCCAAAGAGCTGAGCAGTAAGTAAACCGACCTAAAGAGCCCCCTCTTATTCTAGCATTAAGCATGTAACATTCAATGTCGTTTTTGTAAGCACCTCCAGTGTATACTTGGCCTTGTGTTTTATGGTTATTGTCCTGCTGAAAGGGGAATTTGTCTCCCAGTGTCTGGTGGAAAGCAGACTGAACCAGGTTTTCCTCTAGGATTTTGCCTGTGCTTAGCTCTATTCCGTTTCTTTTTATCCTAATAAACTCCCTAGTCCTTGCCGATGACAAGCATACCCATAACATGATGCAGCCACCAGCCTAAGGATTTATAATAGGGCTACTGTACAAGGAGGGGTGTCCAAATATGTGGTGGTTACCTCCCGCATCAGTGTAGTCAGGCTCAGAACTGGTTTTCGCATTGATATCTCCACAAAGAAGCGCTTTACCCTCGGCCTGAAATTGAATTATTTCTGTATGGAGATGGTCAAAAAAACTGATCATCATAATATGATTAATCTGAAGGCATAGCATAAACTGCACTGAGTGTACAAAACATTAAGGACACTGTCTCTTTCCATGATATAGACTGACCAGGTGAACCCAGGTGAAAGCTATGATCCCTTATTGATGTCACTTGTTAAATCCACTTCAAATCAGTGTAGATGAATGGGAGGAGACAGGTTAAAGAAGGATTTTTAAACCTTGAGACAGTTGAAACATGGATTGTGTATGTGTGCCATTCAGAGGGTGAATGGGCAAGACAAACTATTTAAGTGCCTTTGAACGGGGTGCGGTAGTAGGTGCCAGGTGCTCCGGCTTGTGTCAAGAACTGAAACACTGCTGGGTTTTTCATGCTCAACAGTTTCCCGTGTGTATCAAGAATGGTCCACCACCCAAAGGACATCCAGCCAACTTGACACAACTGTGGGAAGCATTGGAGCCAACATGGGCCAGCATCCTTGTGGAACGCATGCCCCGATGAATTGAGGCTGTTCTGAGGGCAAAAGATTGTACCGTTGTTCAATTTTAGCCAAATGTGGTTAGTACCTTTTTTTCCATTTCATTCAGTGCTAATCCTAGAGCTGATCGTTAATGATCTCATTTATAATGGGCGTTTCTCAAAATGCATACTACCATGCTCTGAGCACAAAAGTTGGCACACGGGAGGGTCGGAGTATGAGTCCAAATCGAAATATGTGAAACGGAGCACAGAGGGAACTTCTTGGATGCGTACTCCGTTTGTACATATTTTGAAGCATGCATCAATGCAAGCTTCAATGGAAAGTATGCACAGAAATATGACGCAACCATGTAAAAACGACTACTTTTTAAAAAAATCAATGGCCATTTTTTTGAGCTGAAGCAAGAGAAAATAAACTCTGACTTCGGAATGAAATGTTGCCCTTTTCACATCTCATATCTTGCCTGAATACAATATTTTATCTTCATACGTTAATAAATACATGCTGTGTTAATTTGAGCATGTTTACCTGCCTACAATTCCCACTGGTATTTTAGGTCATTTATGCCTGTTAAACTATCTGGTTAGCTAGATTATTCCGATTCACATATAGCTAGCTGATAGTTATGAAGTAAAACGTTTCCTTTGTGTATATCTTGTTTGGTCTCTATTGTTGCCATTGTCCTGGCTGGAAGAAGGTTCAGTGAATGGGGAGGTGCAGTGTTAAGTAATACAGTAAAGGGGAGTGTTTCTCAAATGTAATCTTTTATGCGTTCTCCACACACTCGTCCTTGCAAGGATGCACTCAAGAGAACGTCCTCTGAGAAATGCATGAGAGTGTGGAACACGGTAGTGTGCATATTGAGAAACACCCAATATGTGATTTTCAGTATTTTGAGTAAAATACATTGAAAAAAATATATATAATAATCTGGTTGTGCTGTGTTGTGATTGGCCTGGCCTGGTAGAGCTGTGTTGTGATTGGCCTGGCCTGGTAGAGCTGTGCTGTGATTGGCCTGGCCTGGTAGAGCTGTGTTGTGATTGGCCTGGCCTGGTAGAGCTGTGTTGTGATTGGCCTGGCCTGGTAGAGCTGTGTTGTGAATGGCTTGGCCTGGTAGAGCTGTGTTGTGATTGGCCTGGTCTGGTAGAGCCGTGCTGTGATTGGCCTGGTCTGGTAGAGCCGTGTTGTGATTGGCCTGGCCTGGTAGAGCTGTGTTGTGATTTGGCCTGGCCTGGTAGAGCTGTGCTGTGATTGGCCTGGCCTGGTAGAGCTGTGCTGTGATTGGCCTGGCCTGGTAGAGCTGTTTTGTGATTGGCCTGGTAGAGCTGGGTTGTGATTGGCCTGGCCTGGTAGAGCTGTGCTGTGATTGGCCTGGCCTGGTAGAGCTGTGTTGTGATTGGCCTGGCCTGGTAGAGCTGTGTTGTGATTGGCCTGGCCTGGTGGAGCTGTGTTGTGATTGGCCTGGCCTGGTAGAGCTGTGTTGTGATTGGCCTGGTCTGGTAGAGCCGTGCTGTGATTGGCCTGGTCTGGTAGAGCTGTGCTGTGATTGGCCTGGCCTGGTAGAGCTGTTTTGTGATTGGCCTGGTAGAGCTGGGTTGTGATTGGCCTGGCCTGGTAGAGCTGTGTTGTGATTGGCCTGGCCTGGTAGAGCTGTGCTGTGATTGGCCTGGCCTGGTAGAGCTGTGCTGTGATTGGCCTGGCCTGGTAGAGCTGTGTTGTGATTGGCCTGGCCTGGTATAGCTGTGTTTGTGATTGGCCTGGTCTGGTAGAGCCGTGCTGTGATTGGCCTGGTCTGGTAGAGCCGTGTTGTGATTGGCCTGGCCTGGTAGAGCTGTGTTGTGATTGGCCTGGCCTGGTAGAGCTGTGCTGTGATTGGCCTGGCCTGGTAGAGCTGTGTTGTGATTGGCCTGGCCTGGTATAGCTGTGTTGTGATTGGCCTGGTCTGGTAGAGCCGTGCTGTGATTGGCCTGGTCTGGTAGAGCCGTGTTGTGATTGGCCTGGCCTGGTAGAGCAGTGTTGTGATTGGCCTGGCCTGGTAGAGCTGTGCTGTGATTGGCCTGGCCTGGTAGAGCTGTTTTGTGATTGGCCTGGTAGAGCTGGGTTGTGATTGGCCTGGCCTGGTAGAGCCGTGCTGTGATTGGCCTGGCCTGGTAGAGCCGTGTTGTGATTGGCCTGGCCTGGTAGAGCTGTGTTGTGATTGGCCTGGCCTGGTAGAGCTGTGTTGTGATTGGCCTGGCCTGGTAGAGCTGTGTTGTGATTGGCCTGGCCTGGTAGAGCCGTGCTTTGATAAGCCGTGTCTGGCTCTCTTCTCCCGTGGATAGTGGGGGTGCTGTTGTTTCAGAAGGTGGGGCGGGGGGGCCTCTGCTGCTGGGGTGATGGGTGTGTTGGTCCCTGCCAAGTGTTGGGTCCTTTAGGTCCTTAGCAAAGGTTCTGCCACTGTCCTGATCAAGGTGTACATGATCGTATTAATGTTATCATGTCAGAGTGGGATGGCTGACGTTGAGCAGTGAGTCACAGTCCACAGTGATCTGTTGATTAATTTTCTCTATCAACTGTCCTGGGAAGTATTTTCTTGGTAGGAGGGTGGACATGACTATATTGGTTGTTGGGAACATAGCCTGTTCCCTCACTGCCCCAGATATATTTTCACCTTTGGCATGAAGGTGGTTTGTGGCTCCACCACAAGACTCCACCACAGGACTCCACCACAGGACTCCACCACAGGACTCCACCACAGGCCTCAACCACAGGCTTCCATCACAGGCCTCAACCACAGGCTTCCACCACAGGCCTCAACCACACGACTCCACCACAGGCCTCCACCACAGGCCTCCACCACAAGACTCCACCACCACAGGACTCCACCACAGGACTCCACCACAGGCCTCAACTCACAGGCTTCCATCACAGGCCTCTCAACCACAGGCTTCCCACAGGCACACAGGCCTCCACCACACGACTCCACCACAGGCCTCCACCACAGGCCTCCACCACAGGCCTCCACCACAGGCCTCCACCACAGGACTCCACCACAGGCCTCCACCACAGGACTCCACCACAGGCCTCCACCACACGACTCCACCACAGCACTCCACCATAGGCCTCCACCACAGGACTCCACCACAGGCCTCCACCACAGGACTCCACCACAGCACTCCACCATAGGCCTCCACCACACGACTCCACCACAGGCCTCCACCACAGGCCTCCACCACAGGACTCCACCACAGGCCTCCACCACACGACTCCACCACAGCACTCCACCATAGGCCTCCACCACAGGACTCAACCACAGGCCTCCACCACAGGCTTCCACCACAGGCCTCAACCACAGGCTTCCACCACAGGCCTCCACCACACGACTCCACCACAGGCCTCCACCACACGACTCCACCACAGGCCTCCACCACCACAGGCCTCCACCACAGGACCACAGGACCCACCACAGGCCTCCACCACACGACTCCACCACAGCACTCCACCATAGGCCTCCACCACAGGACTCCACCACAGGCCTCCACCACAGGCCTCCACCACACGACTCCACCACAGGCCTCCACCACAGGACTCCACCACAGGCCTCCACCACAGGCCTCCACCACCACAGGACTCCACGACAGGCCCTCCCACCACACGACTCCACCACAGCATTCCACCATAGGCCTCCACCACAGGCCTCCACCACAGGCCTCCACCACAGGACTCCACCAAAGGCCTCCACCACACGACTCCACCACAGAACTCAACCATAGGCCTCCACCACAGGACTCAACCACAGGCCTCCACCACAGGCTTCCACCACAGGCCTCAACCACAGGCTTCCACCACAGGCCTCCACCACACGACTCCACCACAGGCCTCCACCACACAGGCCTCCACCACACGACTCCACCACAGGCCTCCACCACAGGCCTCCACCACAGGACTCCACCACAGGCCTCCACCACACGACTCCACCACAGCACTCCACCATAGGCCTCCACCACAGGACTCCACCACAGGCCTCCACCACAGGCCTCCACCACACGACTCCACCACAGGCCTCCACCACACGACTCCACCACAGGCCTCCACCACAGGCCTCCACCACAGGACTCCACCACAGGCCTCCACCACACGACTCCACCACAGCATTCCACCATAGGCCTCCACCACAGGCCTCCACCACAGGCCTCCACCACAGGACTCCACCAAACAGCCCTCCACCACAGGCCTCCACCACACGACTCCACCACAGGACTCCACCATAGGCCTCCACCACAGGACTCCACCATAGGCCTCCACCACAGGACTCCACCACAGGCCTCCACCACAGGCCTCCACCACTGGACTCCACCACAGGCCTCCACCACAGGACTCCACCACAGGACTCCACCATAGGACTCCACCACAGGACTCCACCATAGGCCTCCACCACAGGACTCCACCACAGGCTTCCACCATAGGCCTCCACCACAGGACTCCACCACAGGACTCCACCACAGGCCTCCACCATAGGACTCCACCACAGGACTCCACCATAGGCTTCCACCACAGGACTCCACCACAGGCTTCCACCATAGGCCTCCACCACAGGACTCCACCACAGGCCTCCACAACAGGACTCCACCACAGGCCTCCACCTCAGGCCTCCACCACAGGACTCCACCTCAGGCCTCCACCACAGGACTCCACCACAGGACTCCACCACAGGACTCCACCACAGGACTCCACCATAGGACTCCACCACAGGACTCCACCATAGGCCTCCACCACAGGCCTCCACCACAGGCCTCCACCACAGGACTCCACCACAGGCCTCCACCACAGGCCTCCACCACAGGACTCCACCACAGGCCTCCACCACAGGCCTCCACCACAGGACTCCACCACAGGCCTCCACCACAGGACTCCACCACAGGCCTCCACCACAGGACTCCACCACAGGCTTCCACCATAGGCCTCCACCACAGGACTCCACCACAGGCCTCCACCACAGGACTCCACCATAGGCCTCCACCACAGGACTCCACCACAGGCCTCCACCACAGGCCTCCACCACAGGGACTCCACCACAGGGCTCCACCACAGGCCTCCACCACAGGACTCCACCATAGGACTCCACCACAGGACTCCACCATAGGCCTCCACCACAGGACTCCACCACAGGACTCCACCACAGGCCTCCACCACAGGCCTCCACCACAGGACTCCACCACAGGACTCCACCACAGGCCTCCACCACAGGACTCCACCACAGGACTCCACCATAGGCCTCCACCACAGGCCTCAACCACAGGACTCCACCACAGGACTCCACCACAGGCTTCCACCACAGGACTCCACCACAGGCCTCCACCATAGGACTCCACCACAGGACTCCACCACAGGCCTCCACCACAGGCCTCCACCACAGGACTCCACCACAGGCCTCCACCACAGGCCTCCACCACAGGACTCCACCACAGGCCTCCACAGGCCTCCACCACAGGACTCCACCACAGGCCTCCACCACAGGCCCACCACAGGCCTCACCACAGGACTCCACCACAGGCCTCCACCACAGGCCTCCACCACAGGACTCCCTCCACCACAGGACTCCACCACAGGACTCCACCACAGGCCTCCACCACAGGACTCCACCACAGGCTTCCACCACAGGGTAGATACTATATGTACATATAGGTAGGCATCATGATAGATAATAAACAGTAGCAGCAGCGAATGTGATGAGTCATAATAGTTATTGGAAAAGGGTAAATGCAGATAGTCCGGGTAGCTATTTGGTTAACTATTTAGCAGTCTTATGGTTTGGGGTTGAAGCTGTTCAGGGTCCTGTTGCTTCCAGACTTGGTGCATTGGTACCGCTTGCTGTGCTGTAGCAGAGAGAACAGTCTATGACTTGGGTGGCTGGAGTCTTTGACAATTTTTAGGGCCTTCCTCTTACACTGCCTGGTATAGAGGTCCTGGATGGCATGGAGCTCGGCCCCAGTGATGTACTGGGCCGTACGCACTACCCTCTGTAGCACCTTACGGTCTGATGCCAAGCAGTTGCCATACCAGGCGGTGATGCAGCCAGTCAAGATCCTCTCAATGGTGCAGCTGTAGAACTTTTTGAGGATCTGAGGGCCCATGCCAAATCCTTTCAACCACCTGAAGGGGAAGAGGCGTTGTCGTGCCCTCTTCACGACTGTCTTGGTGTGTGTGGACCATGATCCTTAGTGATGTGGACACCGATGAACTTGAAGCTCTCGACCCGCTCCACTACAAGGATGTTGATGGGGTCGTGCTCGGCCCTCCATGTCCTCTAGTCCACGATCAGCTCCTTTGTCTTGATCACGTTAAGGGGGAGGCTGTTGTCCTGGCACCACACTGCCAGGTCTCTGACCCCCTCCCTATAGGCTGTCTCATCTTCATCTGTGATTAGGCCTACCACAGTCGTGTCGTCAGGAAACTTAATGATGGTGTTGGAGTTGTGCATGGAAGTCCAGGATCCAGTTGCAGAGGGAGGTGTTCAGTCCCAGGGTCCTGAGCTTAGTGATGAGTAGTGAGTAGTGGTAGTATTGTTTAGTGAGTAGTGATAGTATTGTTTAGTGAGTAGTGGTATTATTGTTCAGTGAGTAGTAGTAGTATTGTAGTAGTTGTAGTATAGTAGTATTGTAGTAGTTTAGTTAGTGGTAGTATTGTTTAGTGAGTAGTAGTAGTATTGTTCAGTGAGTAGTAGTAGTAGTATTGTTCAGTGAGTAGTAGTATTATTGTTGAGTGAGTAGTGGTAGTATTGTTTAGTGAGAGTAGTCGTAGTAGTAGTATTGTTTAGTGAGTAGTATTGTTTAGTGAGCAGCAGTAGTATTGTTTAGTATTATTATGGGAGTAGTAGTAGTAGTATTGTTTAGTGAGTAGTATTGTTTAGTGAGGTAGTATTGTTTAGTGAGTAGTGGTAGTATTGTTTAGTGAGTAGTAGTAGTATTGTTTAGTGAGAGTAGTGGTAGTATTGTTTAGTGAGTAGTGGTAGTATTGTTCAGCGAGTATTAGTATTATTGTTTAGTGAGAGTAGAGGTAGTATTGTTTAGTGAGAGTAGAGGTAGTATTGTTTAGTGAGAGTAGTAGTAGTAGTAGTATTGTTTAGTGAGTAGTGGTAGTATTGTTTAGTGAATAGTAGTAATATTGTTTAGTGAGTAGTGGTAATGTTGTTTAGTGAGTAGTGGTAGTATTGTTTAGTGAGTAGTAATAGTATTGTTTAGTGAGTAGTAGTATTAGTATTGTTTAGTGAGTAGCAGTAGTATTGTTTAGTGAGTAGTAGTAGTATTGTTTAGTGAGTAGTAGTATTAGTATTGTTTAGTGAGTAGCAGTAGTATTGTTTAGTGAGTAGTGGTAGTATTGTTTAGTGAGTAGTGGTAGTATTGTTTAGTGAGTAGTAGTAGTATTGTTTAGTGAGTATTAGTAGTAGTATTCAGTGAGTAGTAGTAGTATTGTTTAGTGAGTAGTAGTAGTATTGTTTAGTGAGTTGTAGTAGTATTGTTTAGTGAGTAGTGGTAGTATTGTTTAGTGAGCAGTTTGCCAACAGCTCTGCTAGTGTTGCGCTCCACAGGGGACCTGCTTTACACAGCTCACATAACCATATGACCACACTACTCTGTCTTCATCCAACCTCTATCCCCTCAGATGAAAAATACCTCATATTATTTTATATAGTCTCATATAAGAATAAGGATAGGGTAGCGACCTTTACCCAACACCCAGGAACCTGGTCAAGAAGTTGGATCGTTTCGCGTAAAGGCTATGGTGTTGGGTGGACAGTTGCTGGACCCGGGATCGAGTCCCCATCAGGGCTACGCTACCGAATTGCTACAATAGTGTAACAAGTCCAATTGATGGTCAAAGCAGCTGTGAAAACGTAATGTGTCCCGTGAGGTGAAAACTCTGTAACTTGGTAGCTAACTATTCTTTAGGGTGTCTATATAAAGCTGTCAGTCTTCACAATCAACTGTCCTGACGAAATATTAGAAGAATCCGAAATTATATTTGGCCAAATCACTCAATCCTTTGGTTTGATTTAAGCAGTATTATGATTTCTGCTCATATAAGCTTAGGTTTGTGCAGCGTAACAGTGTAATACTATACAAACTTAGAGGCGCTTTCCATAGATGTGTTTCTGTCTGCGGTTTGTGAATTCTTCTGCAGTATAAAAAATGTGTACGCCTGAAATGCCACCCTATTCCCTATATAGTTCACTATATACACTGCTCAAAAAAATAAAGGGAACACTAAAATAACACATCCTAGATCTGAATGAATTAAATAATCTTATTAAATACTTTTTTCCTTTACACAGTTGAATGTGCTGACAACAAAATCACACAAAAATTATTCAATGGAAATCAAATTTATCAACCCATGGAGGTCTGGATTTGGAGTCACCCTCCAAATTAAAGTGGAAAACCACACTACAGGCTGATCCAACTTTGATGTAATGTCCTTAAAACAAGTCAAAATGAGGCTCAGTATTGTGTGTGGCCTCCATGTGCCTGTATGACCTCCCTACAACGCCTGGGCATGCTCCTGATGAGGTGGCGGATGGTCTCCTGAGGGATCTCCTCCCAGACCTGGACTAAAGCATCCGCCAACTCCTGGACAGTCTGTGGTGCAACGTGGCGTTGGTGGATGGAGCGAGACATGATGTCCCAGATGTGCTCAATTGGATTCAGGTCTGGGGAATGGGCGGGCCAGTCCATAGCATCAATGCCTTCCTCTTGCAGGAACTGATGACACACTCCAGCCACATGAGGTCTAGCATTGTCTTGCATTAGGAGGAACCCAGGGCCAACCGCACCAGCATATGGTCTCACAAGGGGTCTGAGGATCTCATCTCGGTACCTAATGGCAGTCAGGCTACCTCTGGCGAGCACATGGAGGGCTGTGCGGCCCCCCAAAGAAATGCCACCCCACACCATGACTGACCCACCGCCAAACCGGTCATGCT
>CM072254.1:37010450-37067950 GCA_036851935.1 Coregonus suidteri
ATGTCTCTACTGTACTATACTATAGAACTATAGAGATGTCTCTACTGTACTATACTATACAACTATAGAGATGTATCTACTGTACTATACTATAGAACTATAGAGATGTCTCTACTGTACTATACTATATAACTATAGATATGTATCTACTGTACTATACTATAGAACTATAGAGATGTCTCTACTGTACTATACTATATAACTATAGATATGTATCTACTGTACTATACTATAGAACTATAGAGATGTCTCTATTGTACTATACTATATAACTATAGAGATGTCGCTACTGTACTATACTATAGAACTATAGAGATGTCTCTACTGTACTGTACTATACAAACTATAGAGATGTCGCTACTGTACTATACTATACAACTATAGAGATGTATCTACTGTACTATACTATACAACTATAGAGATGTCTCTACTGTACTATACTATAGAACTATAGAGATGTCTCTACTGTACTATACTATACAACTATAGAGATGTCTCTACTGTACTGTACTATACAACTATAGAGATGTCTCTACTGTACTATACTATATAAACTATAGATATGTATCTACTGTACTATACTATAGAACTATAGAGATGTCTCTATTGTAATATACTATATAACTATAGAGATGGGCGGCAGGTAGCTTAGTGGTTGAGAGCATTGTGCCAGTAACCGAAAGGTCGCTGGTAGAGCCAACTAGGTGAAACATCTGTCTGTGCCCTTATACAAGGCACTTAACCCTAATTGCTCCTAGAAGTCGCTCTGGATAAGAGCGTCTGCTAAATGACTAAAATGTAAATGTAAATGTAATGTCTCTACTGTACTATACTATACAACTATAGAGATGTATCTACTGTACTATACTATACAACTATAGATATGTCTCTACTGTACTATACTATAGAAATATAGAGATGTCTCTATTGTACTATACTATACAACTATAGAGATGTCTCTACTGTACTATATAATAGAACTATAGAGATGTCTGTACTGTACTATACTATATAACTATAGAGATGTCTTAAATGAACTATACTATACAACTATAGAGATGTATCTACTGTACTATACTACATAACTATAGAGATGTCTCTACTGTACTATACTATAGAACTATAGAGATGTATCTACTGTACTATACTACATAACTATAGAGATGTCTCTACTGTACTATACTATAGAAATATAGAGATGTCTGTACTGTACTATACTATACAACTATAGAGATGTATCTACTGTACTATAATATATAACTATAGAGATGTCTCTACTGTACTATACTATACATCTATAGAGATGTCTCTACTGTACTATACTATAGAACTATAGAGATGTATCTACTGGACTATACTATAGAACTATAGAGATGTATCTACTGTACTATACTACATAACTATAGAGATGTCTCTACTGTACTATACTATAGAAATATAGAGATGTCTGTACTGTACTATACTATACAACTATAGAGATGTATCTACTGTACTATAATATATAACTATAGAGATGTCTCTACTGTACTATACTATACATCTATAGAGATGTCTCTACTGTACTATATTATACAACTATAGAGATGTCTCTACTGTACTATACTACATAACTATAGAGATGTCTCTACTGTACTATACTATAGAACTATAGAGATGTATCTAATGTACTATACTACATAACTATAGAGATGTCTCTACTGTACTATACTATAGAACTATAGAGATGTATCTACTGTACTATACTATACAACTATAGAGATGTCTCTACTGTACTATACAACTATAGAGATGTCTCTACTGTACTATACTATACAACTATAGAGATGTCTCTACTGTACTATACTATAAAACTATAGAGATGTCTCCACTGTACTATACTATATAACTATAGAGATGTCCCTACTGTACTATACTATATAACTATATAGATGTCTCTACTGTACTATACTATAAAACTATAGAGATGTCTCCACTGTACTATACTATATAACTATAGAGATGTCCCTACTGTACTATACTATACAACTATAGAGATGTCTCTACTGTACTATACTATATAACTATAGAGATGTATCTACTGTACTATACTGTACAACTATAGAGATGTCTCTACTGTACTATACTATACAACTATAGAGATGTCTCCACTGTACTATACTATAGAACTATAGAGATGTCTCTACTGTACTATACTATAGAACTATAGAGATGTATCTACTGTACTATACTATACAACTATAGAGATGTATCTACTGTACTATACTATAGAACTATAGAGATGTCTCTACTGTACTATACTATATAACTATAGAGATGTCTCCACTGTACTATACTATACAACTATAGATATGTCTCTACTGTACTATACTATATAACTATAGATATGTCTCTACTGTACTATACTATAAAACTATAGAGATGTATCTACTGTACTATACTATACAACTATAGAGATGTCTCTACTGTACTATATAATAGAACTATAGAGATGTCTCTACTGTACTATACTATACAACTATAGAGATGTCTCTACTGTACTATACTATACAACTATAGAGATATCTCTACTGTACTATACTATATAACTATAGAGATGTCTCCACTGTACTATACTATACAACTATAGAGATGTCTCTACTGTACTATACTATATAACTATAGATATGTCTCTACTGTACTATACTATAGAACTATAGAGATGTATCTACTGTACTATACTATAGAACTATAGAGATGTCTCTACTGTACTATACTATAAAACTATAGAGATGTCTTCACTGTACTATACTATATAACTAAAGAGAAGTCTCTACTCTACTGTACTATATAACTATAGAGATGTCTCTACTGTACTATACTATACAACTATAGAAAAGTCTCTACTCTACTGTACTATACTATAAAACTATAGAGATGTCTCCACTGTACTATACTATACAACTATAGATATGTCTGTACTATACTATATAACTATAGAGAAGTCTCTACTCTACTGTACTATACTATATCACTATAGAGATGTCTCTACTGTACTGTACTATAGAACTATAGAGATGTATCTACTGTACTATACTATACAACTATAGAGATGTCTCTACTGTACTATATACTATATAACTATAGAGATGTATCTACTGTACTATACTATAGAACTATAGAGATGTCTCTACTGTACTGTACTATACTATACAACTATAGAGATGTCTCTACTGTACTATACTATACAACTATAGAGATGTCTCTACTGTACTATACTACATAACTCAAGAGATGGCTCTACGCACTATACTATACAACTATAGATATGTATCCACTGTACTATACTATATAACTATAGAGATGTCTCCACTGTACTATACTATACAACTATAGAGATGTCTCTACTGTACTATACTATATAACTCAAGAGATGGCTCTACGCACTATACTATACAACTATAGAGATGTCTCCACTCTACTATACTATACAACTATAGAGATGTCTCTACTGTACTATACTATATAACTATAGAGATGTCTCTACTGTACTATACTATACAACTATAGAGATGTCTCTACTGTACTATACTACATATAACTCAAGAGATGGCTCTACGCACTATACTATACAACTATAGAGATGTCTCCACTGTACTATACTATACAACTATAGAGATGTCTCTACTGTACTATACTATATAACTATAGAGATGTATCTACTGTACTATACTATACAACTATAGAGATGTCTCTACTGTACTATACTATATAACTATAGAGATGTCTCTACTGTACTATACTATACAACTATAGAGATGTCTCTACTGTACTATACTATATAACTATAGAGATGTCTCCACTGTACTATACTATACAACTATAGAGATGTCTCTACTGTACTATACTATATAACTATAGATATGTCTCTACTGTACTATACTATACAACTATAGAGATGTCTCCACTGTACTATACTATACAACTATAGAGATGTCTCCACTGTACTATACTATACAACTATAGAGATGTCTCTACTGTACTATACTATACAACTATAGAGATGTCTCTACTGTACTATACTATACTATACAACTATAGAGATGTCTCCACTGTACTATACTATACAACTATAGAGATGTCTCTACTGTACTATACTATATAAACTATAGATATGTCTACTGTACTATACTATACAACTATAGAGATGTCTCCACTGTACTATACTATACAACTATAGAGATGTCTCCACTGTACTATACTATACAACTATAGAGATGTCTCTACTGTACTATACTATACAACTATAGAGATGTCTCTACTGTACTATACTATACAACTATAGAGATGTCTCTACTGTACTATACTATATAACTATAGAGATGTCTCTACTGTACTATACTATACAACTATATAGAGATGTCTCTACTGTACTATACAACTATAGAGATGTCTCCACTGTACTATACTATACAACTATAGAGATGTCTCTACTGTACTATACTATACAACTATAGAGATGTATCTACTGTACTATACTATACAACTATAGAGATGTCTCTACTGTACTATACTATACAACTATAGAGATATCTCTACTGTACTATACTATATAACTATAGAGATGTCTCCACTGTACTATACTATACAACTATAGAGATGTCGCTACTGTACTATACTATATAAAGCTATAGATATGTCTCTACTGTACTATACTATACAACTATAGAGATGTCTCTACTGTACTATACTATATAACTATAGAGATGTATCTACTGTACTATACTATATAACTGTAGAGATGTCTCTACTGTACTATACTATACAACTATAGAGATGTCTCCACTGTACTATATAATAGAACTATAGAGATGTCTCTACTGTACTATACTATATAACTATAGAGATGTCTCTACTGTACTATACCATAGAACTATAGAGATGTCTCTACTGTACTATACTATACAACTATAGAGATGTCTCTACTGTACTATACTATACAACTATAGAGATGTCTGTACTGTACTATACTATATAACTATAGAGATGTCGCTACTGTACTGTACTATACTATATAACTATAGATATGTCTCTACTGTACTATACTATACAACTATAGAGATGTATCTACTGTACTATACTATACAACTATAGAGATGTCTCTACTGTACTATATAATAGAACTATAGAGATGTCTCTACTGTACTATACCATATAACTATAGAGATGTCTCTACTGTACTATACCATAGAACTATAGAGATGTCTCTACTGTACTATACTATACAACTATAGAGATGTCTGTACTGTACTATACTATATAACTATAGAGATGTCTCTACTGTACTATACTATATAACTATAGAGATGTCTCTACTGTACTATACTATACATCTATAGAGATGTCTCTACGATACTATACTATAGAACTATAGCGATGTCTCTACTGTACTATACTATATAACTATAGAGATGTCTCTACTGTACTATATAATAGAACTATAGAGATGTCTCCACTGTACTATACTATACAACTATAGAGATGTCTCTACTGTACTATACAACTATAGATATATCTCTACTGTACTATACTATATAACTATAGAGATGTCTCTACTGTACTATACTATATAACTATAGAGATGTCTCCACAGTACTATACTATACATCTATAGAGATGTCTCTACTGTACTATACTATAAAACTATAGAGATGTCTTCACTGTACTATACTATATAACTAAAGAGAAGTCTCTACTCTACTGTACTATATAACTATAGATATGTCTCTACTGTACTATACTATACAACTATAGAAAAGTCTCTACTCTACTGTACTATACTATAAAACTATAGAGATGTCTCCACTGTACTATACTATACAACTATAGATATGTCTGTACTATACTATATAACTATAGAGAAGTCTCTACTCTACTGTACTATACTATACAACTATATATATGTATCCACTGTACTATACTATATAACTATAGAGATGTATCTACTGTACTATACTATAGAACTATAGAGATGTCTTTACTGTACTATACTATATAACTATAGAGATGTCTCTACTGTACTATACTGCATAACTATAGAGATGTCTCTACGCACTATACTATACAACTATATATATGTATCCACTGTACTATACTATATAACTATAGAGATGTCTGTACTGTACTATACTATACAACTAAAGAGATGTCTGTACTGTACTATACTATAGAACTATAGAGATGTCTCTACTGTACTATACTATACAACTATAGACATGTCTCCACTGTACTATACTATATAACTATAGAGATGTCTCTACTGTACTATACTATACAACTATAGAGATGTCTCTACTGTACTATACTATACAACTATAGAGATGTCTCCACTGTACTATACTATATAACTATAGAGATGTCTCTACTGTACTATACTATAGAACTATAGAGATGTCTCTACTGTACTATACTATATAACTTATATAGAGATGTACTATACTATGCAACTATAGACTATACTCTACTGTACTATACAACTATAGAGATGTCTCTACTGTACTATACTATACAACTATAGAGATGTCTCTACTGTACTATACTATAGAACTATAGAGATGTCTCTACTGTACTATACTATACAACTATAGAGATGTCTCTACTGTACTATACTATAGAACTATAGAGATGTCTCTACTGTGCTATACTATACAACTATAGAGATGTATCCACTGTACTATACTATACAACTATAGAGATGTCTCCACTGTACTATACTATATAACTATAGAGATGTATCTACTGTACTATACTATAGAACTATAGAGATGTCTTTACTGTACTATACTACATAACTATAGAGATGTCTCTACTGTACTATACTATACAACTATAGAGATGTATCTAATGTACTATACTATACAACTATAGAGATGTCTCTACTGTACTATACTATAAAACTATAGAGATGTATTCACTGTACTATACTATATAACTATAGAGAAGTCTCTACTCTACTCTACTGTACTATACTATACAACTATAGAGATGTATTTACTGTACTATACTATATAATTATAGAGATGTCTCTACTGTACTATACTACATAACTATTGAGATGTCTCTACTGTAGATATGTCTCTATAGAGATGTCTATACTGTACTATAACAATAGAGAGATGTCTCTACTGTACTATACTATACAACTATAGAGATGTCTCTACTGTACTATACTATACAACTATAGAGATGTCTCTACTGTACTATACTATACAACTATAGAGATATCTCTACTGTACTATACTATACAACTATAGAGATGTATCTACTGTACGATAGTATACAACTATAGAGATGTCTCTACTGTACTATACTATAGAATTATAGAGATGTCTCTACTGTACTATACTATATAACTATAGAGATGTCTCTACTGTACTATACTATACAACTATAGAGATGTATCTACTGTACTATACTATAGAACTATAGAGATGTCTCTACTGTACTATACTATACAACTATAGAGATGTCTCTACTGTACTATACTATAAAACTATAGAGATGTCTCTACTGTACTATACTATATAACTATAGAGATGTCTCTACTGTACTATACTATATAACTATAGAGATGTCTCTACTGTACTATACTATAGAACTATAGAGATGTATTCACTGTACAATACTATAGAACTATAGAGATGTCTCCACTGTACTATACTATATAACTATATATATGTCTCTACTGTACTATACAACTATAGAGATGTCTCTACTGTACTATACTATATAACTATAGATATGTATCTACTGTACTATACTATATAACTATAGAGATGTCTCTACTGTACTATACTATATAACTATAGAGATGTCTCCACTGTACTATACTATATAACTATAGAGATGTCTCTACTGTACTATACTATATAACTATAGAGATGTCTCTACTGTACTATACTATAGAATTATAGAGATGTATCTACTGTACTATACTACATAACTATTGAGATGTCTCTACTGTACTATAATATACAACTATAGATATGTCTCCACTGTACTATACTATACAACTATAGAGATGTCTCTACTGTACTATACTATACAACTATAGAGATATCTCTACTGTACTATACTATACAACTATAGAGATGTCTCTACTGTACTATACTATACAACTATAGAGATATCTCTACTGTACTATACTATACAACTATAGAGATGTATCTACTGTACGATACTATACAACTATAGAGATGTCTCTACTGTACTATACTACATAACTATAGAGATGTCTCTACTGTACTATACTATACAACTATAGAGATGTCTCTACTGTACTATACTATAGAACTATAGAGATGTCTCTACTGTACTGTACTATACTATACAACTATAGAGATGTATCTACTGTACTATACTATAGAACTATAGAGATGTCTCCACTGTACTATATAATATATAACTATATATATGTCTCTACTGTACTATACAACTATAGAGATGTCTCTACTGTACTATACTATACAACTATAGAGATGTCTACTGTACTATACTATACAACTATAGAGATGTCTCTACTGTACTATACTATATAACTATAGAGATGTCTCTACTGTACTATACTATATAACTATAGAGATGTCTCTACTGTACTATACTATATAACTATAGAGATGTATCTACTGTACTATACTATAGAACTATAGAGATGTCTCCACTGTACTATACTATACAACTATAGAGATGTCTCTACTGTACTATACTATACTATACAACTATAGAGATGTCTCTACTGTACTATACTATATACAACTATAGAGATGTCTCTACTGTACTATACTATATACTATAGAGATGTCTCTACTGTACTATACTATACAACTATAGAGATGTCTCTACTGTACTATACTATAGAACTATAGAGATGTCTCCACTGTACTATACTATATAACTATAGAGATGTCTCTACTGTACTATACTATATAACTATAGAGATGTCTCTACTGTACTATACTATACAACTATAGAGATGTATCCACTGTACTATACTATAGAACTATAGAGATGTCTCTACTGTACTATACTATACAACTATAGAGATGTATCTACTGTACTATACTATACAACTATAGAGATGTCTCAACTGTACTATATAATAGAACTATAGAGATGTCTCTACTATACTATACAACTATAGAGATGTCTCCACTGTACTATACTATACAACTATAGAGATGTCTCTACTGTACTATACTATAGAACTATAGAGATGTCTCTACTGTACTATACTATACAACTATAGAGATGTCTCTACTGTACTATACTATAGAACTATAGAGATGTCTCTACTGTACTATACTATATAACTATAGAGATGTATCTACTGTACTATACTATATAACTATAGAGATGTCTCTACTGTACTATACTATAGAACTATAGAGATGTCTCCACTGTACTATACTATACAACTATAGAGATGTCTCTACTGTACTATACTATAGAACTATAGAGATGTCTCTACTGTACTATACTATATAACTATAGAGATGTCTCTACTGTACTATACTATACTATACAACTATAGAGATGTCTCTACTGTACTATACTATACAACTATAGAGATGTCTCTACTGTACTATACTATAGAACTATAGAGATGTCTCCACTGTACTATACTATATAAAACTATAGAGATGTCTCCACTGTACTATACTATACAACTATAGAGATGTCTCTACTGTACTATACTATACAACTATAGAGATGTATCTACTGTACTATACTATAGAACTATAGAGATGTCTCTACTGTACTATACTATAGAACTATAGAGATGTCTGTACTGTACTGTACTATACTATACAACTATAGAGATGTCTCTACTGTACTATACTATAGAACTATAGAGATGTCTCTACTGTACTATACTATAGAACTATAGAGATGTCTCTACTGTACTGTACTATACTATACAACTATAGAGATGTATCTACTGTACTATACTATACAACTATAGAGATGTCTCTACTGTACTATACTATAGAACTATAGAGATGTCTCTACTGTACTATACTATATAACTATAGAGATGTCTCCACTGTACTATACTATATAAAACTATAGAGATGTCTCTACTGTACTATACTATAGAAACTATAGAGATGTCTCTCTGTACTATACTATAACAACTATAGAGATGTCTCCACTGTACTATACTATAGAACTATAGAGATGTCTCTACTGTACTACTATATAACTATAGAGATGTAATGTACTATATAATATAGATAGAGATGTCTCTACTGTACTGTATATACTATACAACTATAGAGATGTATCTACTGTACTATACTATACAACTATAGAGATGTCTCTACTGTACTGTACTATACTATACAACTATAGAGATGTATCTACTGTACTATACTATACAACTATAGAGATGTCTCTACTGTACTATATACTATAGAACTATAGAGATGTCTCTACTGTACTATACTATATAACTATAGAGATGTCTCCACTGTACTATACTATACAACTATAGAGATGTCTCTACTGTACTATACTATACAACTATAGAGATGTCTCTACTGTACTATACTATACAACTATAGAGATGTCTCTACTGTACTATACTATACAAATATAGAGACGTATCTACTGTACTATACTATAGAACTATAGAGATGTCTCTACTGTACTACTATACTATACAACTATAGAGATGTCTCTACTGTACTATACTATACAACTATAGAGATGTCTCCACTGTACTATACTATATAACTATAGAGATGTCTCTACAGTACTATACTATAGATCTATAGAGATGTCTCGACTGTACTATACTATACAACTATAGAGATGTCTCCACTGTACTATACTATAGAACTATAGAGATGTATCTACTGTACTATACTATATAACTATAGAGATGTCTCCAATGTACTATATAATATACAACTATAGAGATGTCTCTACTGTACTATACTATACAACTATAGAGATGTCTCCACTGTACTATACTATATACACTATAGAGATGTCTCTACTGTACTATACTATAAAACTATAGAGATGTCTTCACTGTACTATACTATAGAACTATAGAGATGTCTCCAATGTACTATATAATATATAACTATAGAGATGTCTCTACGGCACTATACTATATAACTATAGAGATGTCTCTACTATACTATACTATACTATACAACTATAGAGATGTCTCTACTGTACTATACTATATAACTATAGATATGTCTCTACTGTACTATACTATACAACTATAGAGATGTCTCTACTGTACTATACTATATAACTATAGAGATGTCTCTACTGTACTATACTATACAACTATAGAGATGTCTCTACTGTACTATACTATATAACTATAGAGATGTCTCTACTGTACTATACTATAGAACTATGGAGATGTCTTCACTGTACTATACTATACAACTATAGAGATGTCTCTACTGTACTATACTATACAACTATAGAGATGTCTCTACTGTACTATACTATACAACTATAGAGATGTCTCTACTGTACTATACTATACAACTATAGAGATGTCTCTACTGTACTATACTATACAACTATAGAGAGATGTCTCTACTGTACTATACTATACAACTATAGAGATGTCTCTACTGTACTATACTATAGAACTATAGAGATGTCTCTACTGTACTATACTATAGAACTATAGAGATGTCTCCACTGTACTATATAATATATAACTATAGAGATGTCTCTACTGTACTATACTATAGAACTATAGAGATGTCTTCACTGTACTATACTATAGAACTATAGAGATGTATCCAATGTACTATATAATATATAACTATAGAGATGTCTCTACTGTACTATACTATATAACTATAGAGATGTCTCTACTGTACTATACTATACAACTATAGAGATGTCTCTACTGTACTATACTATACAACTAAAGAGATGTCTTCACTGTACTATACTAAATAACTATAGAGAAGTATCTACTCTACTGTACTATACAATACAACTATAGAGATGTCTCTACTGTACTATACTATACAACTATAGAGATGTCTCTACTGTACTATACTATACAACTATAGAAATGTCTCTACTGTACTATACTATACAACTATAGAGATGTCTCTACTGTACTATACTATAGAACTATAGAGATGTCTCTACTGTACTATACTATATAACTATAGAGATGTCTCTACTGTACTATACTATACAACTATAGAGATGTCTCCACTGTACTATACTATAGAACTATAGAGATGTCTCTACTGTACTATACTATAGAACTATAGAGATGTCTCTACTGTACTATACTATACAACTATAGAGATGTATCTACTGTACTATACTATACAACTATAGAGATGTCTCAACTGTACTATACTATAGAACTATATAGATGTCTCTACTGTACTATACTATATAACTATAGAGATGTCTCTACTGTACTATACTATAGAACTATAGAGATGTCTCTACTGTACTATACTATAGAACTATAGAGATGTCTCTACTGTACTATACTATATAAATATAGAGATGTCTCTACTGTACTATACTATAGAACTATAGAGATGTCTCTACTGTACTATACTATATAGAACTATAGAGATGTCTCTACTGTACTATACTATAGAACTATAGAGATGTCTCTACTGTACTATACTATAGAACTATAGAGATGTCTCTACTGTACTATACTATATAACTATAGAGATGTCTCTACTGTACTATACTATACAACTATAGAGATGTCTCTACTGTACTATACTATAGAAATATAGAGATGTCTCTACTGTACTATACTATATAACTATAGAGATGTCTCTACTGTACTATACTATATAACTATAGAGATGTCTCTACTGTACTATACTATATAACTATAGAGATGTCTCTACTGTACTATACTATACAACTATAGAGATGTCTCTACTGTACTATATAATAGAACTATAGAGATGTCTCTACTGTACTATACTATATAACTATAGAGATGTCTCTACTGTACTATACTATATAACTATAGAGATGTCTCTACTGTACTATACTATACAACTATAGAGATGTCTCTACTGTACTATACTATATAACTATAGAGATGTCTCTACTGTACTATACAACTATAGAGATGTCTATACTGTACTATACTATATAACTATATAGAGATGTCTCTACTGTACTATACTATACAACTATAGAGATGTCTCTACTGTACTATACTATACAACTATAGAGATGTCTCTACTGTACTATACTATATAACTATAGAGATGTCTCTACTGTACTATACTATACAACTATAGAGATGTCTCTACTGTACTATACTATAGAACTATAGAGATGTCTCTACTGTACAATACTATACAACTATAGAGATGTCTCTACTGTACTATATAATATAAACTATAGAGATGTCTCTACTGTACTATACTATACAACTATAGAGATGTCTCTACTGTAATATACTATAGAACTATAGAGATGTCTCCAATGTACTATATAATATACAACTATAGAGATGTCTCTACTGTACTGTACTATACTATACAACTATAGAGATGTATCTACTCTACTATACAACTATAGAGATGTCTCTACTGTACTATACTATAGAACTATAGAGATGTCTGTACTGTACTATACTATACAACTATAGAGATGTCTCTACTGTACTATACTATAGAACTATAGAGATGTCTCCACTGTACTATACTATAGAACTATAGAGATGTCTCTACTGTACTATATAATATATAACTATAGAGATGTCTCTACTGTACTATACTATACAACTATAGAGATGTCTCTACTGTACTATACTATACAACTATAGAGATGTCTCTACTGTACTATACTATAGAACTATAGAGATGTCTGTACTGTACTGTACTATACTATAGAACTATAGAGATGTATCTACTGTACTATACTATAGAACTATAGAGATGTATCTACTGTACTATACTATAGAACTATAGAGATGTCTCTACTGTACTGTACTATACTATACAACTATAGAGATGTATCTACTGTACTATACTATAGAACTATAGAGATGTCTCCACTGTACTATACTATAGAACTATAGAGATGTCTCTACTGTACTGTACTATACTATACAACTATAGAGATGTCTCTACTGTACTATACTATACAACTATAGAGATGTCTCCACTGTACTATACTATAGAACTATAGAGATGTCTCTACTGTACTATACTATATAACTATAGAGATGTCTCTACTGTACTATACTATAAAACTATAGAGATGTCTTCACTGTACTATATAATATATATAACTATAGAGATGTCTCTACTGTACTATACTATACAACTATAGAGATGTATCCACTGTACTATACTATACAACTATAGAGATGTCTCCACTGTACTATACTATACAACTATAGAGATGTCTCTACTGTACTATACTATATAACTATAGAGATGTCTCTACTGTACTATACTATATAACTATAGAGATGTCTCCACTGTACTATACTATAAAACTATAGAGATGTCTTCACTGTACTATACTATAGAACTATAGAGATGTCTCCAATGTACTATATAATATATAACTATAGAGATGTCTCTACGTACTATACTATATAACTATATAGAGATGTCTCTACTGTACTATACTATACAACTATAGAGATGTCTCTACTGTACTATACTATATAACTATAGAGATGTCTCTACTGTACTATACTATACAACTATAGAGATGTCTCTACTGTACTATACTATATATCTATAGAGATGTCTCTACTGTACTATACTATACAACTATAGAGATGTCTCTACTGTACTATATAATATATAACTATAGAGATGTCTCTACTGTACTATATAATATATAACTATAGAGATGTCTCCAATGTACTATACTATACAACTATAGAGATGTCTCTACTGTTCTATACTATAGACTATAGAGATGTCTACTGTACTATACTATAGAACTATAGAGATGTACTAATGTACTATATAATATATATAACTTAGAGATGTCTCTACTGTACTATACTATAGAACTATAGAGATGTCTTCACTGTACTATACTATAGAACTATAGAGATGTATCCAATGTACTATATAATATATAACTTTAGAGATGTCTCTACTGTACTATACTATACAACTATAGAGATGTCTCTACTGTACTATACTATACAACTATAGAGATGTCTCTACTGTACTATACTATACAACTATAGAGATGTCTCTACTGTACTATACTATACAACTATAGAGATGTCTCTACTGTACTATACTATACAACTATAGAGATGTCTCTACTGTACTATACTATACAACTATAGAGATGTATCTACTGTACTATACTATAGAACTATAGAGATGTATCCACTGTACTATACTATATAACTATAGAGATGTCTCTACTGTACTATACTATACAACTATAGAGATGTCTCCACTGTACTATACTATAGAACTATAGAGATGTATCTACTGTACTATACTATACAACTATAGAGATGTCTCTACTGTACTATATAATAGAACTATAGAGATGTCTCTACTGTACTATACTATATAACTACAGAGATGTCTCTACTGTACTATACAACTATAGAGATGTCTCCACTGTACTATACTATACAACTATAGAGATGTCTCTACTGTACTATATAATATATAACTATAGAGATGTCTCCACTGTACTATACTATACAACTATAGAGATGTCTCTACTGTACTATACTATAGAACTATAGAGATGTCTCTACTGTACTATACTATATAACTATAGAGATGTCTCCACTGTACTATACTATACAACTATAGAGATGTATCTACTGTACTATACTATAGAACTATAGAGATGTCTCCACTGTACTATACTATAGAACTATAGAGATGTCTCTACTGTACTATATAATATATAACTATAGAGATGTCTCCAATGTACTATATAATATACAACTATAGAGATGTCTCTACTGTACTGTACTATACTATACAACTATAGAGATGTATCTACTGTACTATACTATACTACTATAGAGATGTCTCTACTGTACTATACTATAGAACTATAGAGATGTCTCTACTGTACTATACTATACAACTATAGAGATGTATCTACTGTACTATACTATAGAACTATAGAGATGTCTCCACTGTACTATACTATAGAACTATAGAGATGTCTCTACTGTACTATAATATATAACTATAGAGAGATGTATCTACTGTACTATATACTATACAACTATAGAGATGTCTTTACTGTACTATACTATACAACTATAGAGATGTCTCTACTGTACTATACTATAGAACTATAGAGATGTCTGTACTGTACTGTACTATACTATACAACTATAGAGATGTATCTACTGTACTATACTATAGAACTATAGAGATGTATCTACTGTACTATACTATAGAACTATAGAGATGTCTACTACTGTACTATACTATACAACTATATAGAGATGTCTCTACTGTACTATACTATAGAACTATAGAGATGTCTCCACTGTACTATACAATAGAACTATAGAGATGTCTCTACTGTACTATACTATATATAACTATAGAGATGTCTCTACTGTACTATACTATACAACTATAGAGATGTATCCACTGTACAATACTATACAACTATAGAGATGTCTCCACTGTACTATACTATACAACTATAGAGATGTATCCACTGTACTATACTATATAACTATAGAGATGTTTCTACTGTACTATACTATATAACTATAGAGATGTCTCCACTGTACTATACTATAAAACTATAGAGATGTCTTCACTGTACTATACTATAGAACTATAGAGATGTCTCCAATGTACTATATAATATATAACTATAGAGATGTCTCTACTGTACTATACTATATAACTATAGAGATGTCTCTACTATACTATACTATACTATACAACTATAGAGATGTCTCTACTGTACTATACTATATAACTATAGATATGTCTCTACTGTACTATACTATACAACTATAGAGATGTCTCTACTGTACTATACTATATAACTATAGAGATGTCTCTACTGTACTATACTATACAACTATAGAGATGTCTCTACTGTACTATATAATATATAACTATAGAGATGTCTCTACTGTACTATATAATATATAACTATAGAGATGTCTCCACTGTACTATACTATACAACTATAGAGATGTCTCTACTGTACTATACTATAGAACTATAGAGATGTCTTCACTGTACTATACTATAGAACTATAGAGATGTATCCAATGTACTATATAATATATAACTTTAGAGATGTCTCTACTGTACTATACTATAGAACTATAGAGATGTCTTCACTGTACTATACTATAGAACTATAGCGATGTCTCCACTGTACTAACTTTACTATATACAACTATAGAGATGTCTCTACTGTACTATACTATACAAACTATAGAGATGTCTCTACTGTACTATACTATACAACTATAGAGATGTCTCTACTGTACTATACTATATAACTATAGAGATGTCTCTACTGTACTATACTATAGAACTATAGAGATGTCTCTACTGTACTATACTATACAACTATAGAGATGTCTCTACTGTACTATACTATAGAACTATAGAGATGTATCTACTGTACTATACTATAGAACTATAGAGATGTATCTACTGTACTATACTATATATAACTATAGAGATGTCTCTACTGTACTATACTATACAACTATAGAGATGTCTCCACTGTACTATACTATAGAACTATAGAGATGTATCTACTGTACTATACTATACAACTATAGAGATGTCTCAACTGTACTATATAATAGAACTATATAGATGTCTACTGTACTATACTATATAACTACAGAGATGTCTCTACTGTACTATGCTATACAACTATAGAGATGTCTCCACTGTACTATACTATACTACTATAGAGATGTCTGTACTGTACTATACTATATAACTATAGAGATGTCTCTACTGTACTATACTATAAACTATAGAGATGTCTCAACTGTACTATACTATAGAACTATATAGATGTCTCTACTGTACTATACTATATAACTATAGAGATGTCTCTCTACTGTACTATGCTATACAACTATAGAGATGTCTCCACTGTACTATACTATAGAACTATAGAGATGTCTGTACTGTACTATATAACTATATAACGATATAGATGTCTCCACTGTACTATATACTATCTACTGTACTATATATAGATGTCAGAGACTGTACTATACTATACTATACAACTATAGAGATGTCTCCACTGTACTATACTATATAACTATATAGATGTGTCTCTACTGTACTATACAATATAACTATAGAGATGTCTCTACTATACTATACTATACTATACTATACAACTATAGAGATGTCTCTACTGTACTATACTATATAACTATAGATATGTCTCTACTATACTATACTATACAACTATAGAGATGTCTTTACTGTACTATACTATAGAACTATAGAGATGTATCTACTGTACTATACTATAAAACTATAGAGATGTCTCTACTGTACTATACTATACAACTATATAGATGTCTCTACCGTACTTGTCACGATCGTCGGAGGAAGTGGACCAAATGCGCAGTGATGTCTCTACTTTACTTTATTTATAGTACTTCAGAGATGTCAAAATAACAAAACGATACTATAGTCCTAGGTAACAGATGTCCATACACTGTAACAATACTATAAAACTGTAGAAAACAGTCTGCCTAAGTATGGTACTAATACTATAACAAGCAATAGCTGATGTCTCCACTGATTGACAACCACCCCGGCCCATACAGAAACACATATAGATAAAGAATCTAGAACACAAAATACATATAAACTATACACCCTGGCTCAACATAACAGAGTCCCAGAGCCAGGGCGTGACAGTACTATACTACATAACTATAGAGATGTCTCTACGGCACTATACCATAGAACTATAGAGATGTATCCACTGTACTATACTATAGAACTATAGAGATTTTAGGGTAGAGGATCAGAGAGAGACAGCCTTAAGAGAGAGAAACACTAGATGAATACGGTGTGTGTTTTGGTGTGTGTTTGTGTGTATGTGTGGGGGGGGGGGTGTATGTATGTATGCAACATGCATGTATGCATATTCAAACATCAATGTATGTCGCTATGTGCCTGCATTTCTTTGTGTGACATTTAATGTGTTTGTGGCCCTGCCATCCAGGACCTCTATTCCAGGTAGTGTAAGAGGAAGGTTCTAAAAATGACTACAGCCACCAAGGTCATAGAGTGTTCTCTCTGCTACCGCACGGCAAGCGGTATCGATGCACCAAGTCTGGTACCAACAGGACCCTGAACAGCTTCTACCCTCCAAGCAGTAAGACTGCTAAGCAGTTAACCAAATAACTACAGGGACTATCGTATTTGACCCTTTTTTGACCTGTCACATATGCTACTGCTACTGTTTATTATCTATCCTGTTGCCTAGTTTATCCCTACCTATATGTACATAGCTACCTCAATGACCTTGTACTCCTGCTTATACAGTAGACTTGTTCCTGGTAACCCGTGTATAAAGCCAAGTTATCGTTACTCATTGTGGATTTATTCCTCCTGTTATTATCTTTCTATTATTTTTCTGTTTTTCTCTCTGTATTGTTGAGAAGGTCCGTCAGTCAGCATCTCCCTGTGTGTGGGGGTTGTCTGTCCCTGTGTCTGGGGGTTGTCTGTCCCTGTGTCTGGGGGTTGTCTGTCATGTGTGTGTGGGTTGTCTGTCCATGTGTGTGTGGGTTATGTAGATAGCCATGGCTGGGCACCATGACAACGAGAGTGCTGTCCGCTCTTCTCTCTCTCTCTCTCTCTCTCTCTCTCTCTCTCTCTCTCTCTCTCTCTCTCTCTCTCTCTCTCTCTCTCTCTCTCTCTCTCTCTCTCTCTCTCTCTCTCTCTCTCTCTCTCTTCTCTGTCTCTCTCTCTCTCTCTCTCTCGCTGTCTCTCTCTCTCTCTCTGTCTCTCTCTCTCTCTCTTTCTCTCTCCCTCTCTCTCTAATTGTCTGTGACCTCGTAACGTGAGACGAGCTCTCAAGGCAGGAGGAGTGCTTTTCACACGGCAATCACTTCTGCATTGTCCCCCTGCCTGCAACTCCTGAATAACAGGAGAGGCCATGGGGAGGTGTGTGTATCTGTGTGTGTGTGTGTGTGCATGCGGTGTGTGTGTGTGTGTGTGTGTGAGAGCGAATGAGCATCTGTATGCGAGTTTGTGAGTCTTGGACCGTCTGTGTACGAATGTGTGTGTGCAAGTCTGAGTGTGTGTGCGCGAGTGTGAGTGTGTGTGCGGCACCATATACTAAAATAATTTACGTTCCTTTCATTCTATCCTCTCTCCTTCATTAGCCGTATTAGTCAAGGAGAAAAGGTCTGAGTGATTATAGCTTACAGGGAGATCACAGTGTTTTATAATGTGGATCCTCCCCTTACATTTTTTCTAGGTCCTCCCATAACCTTTGACCTTTTTACTAGTTCCGCTCATAACCTTTGACCTTTTTACATGTATTTGCAGAGAAGAGAGGCCTTCTCACTATAATTACAACACTGTGACTAAGATAATAGATTTGATTTGATTTAAAGATTACTTAAAGCGGACAAAGGTGTGGTAGGAGATTTAAATAGCTAATTAGTGTGTAAGATTGAACATTACACAATCTTTAGAGAGTCTATAATGTTATTTAATCTTCCCTAACATTTCCCTTTATCTCTTTTACTGCTGAGTTTCTATTGAACAATATGACTGGTCCTGGTGTATTATCACTGGTCCTGGTGTGATATCACTGGTCCTGGTGTGATATCACTGGTCCTGGTGTGATATCACTGGTCCTGGTGTGATATCACTGGTCCTGGTGTGATATCACTGGTCCTGGTGTGATATCACTGGTCCTGGTGTGATATCACTGGTCCTGGTGTATTATCACTGGTCCTGGTGTGATATCACTGGTCCTGGTGTGATATTACTGGTCCTGGTGTGATATCACTGGTCCTGGTGTGATATCACTGGTCCTGGTGTGATATTACTGGTCCTGGTGTGATATCACTGGTCCTGGTGTGATATCACTGGTCCTGGTGTGATATCACTGGTCCTGGTGTGATATCACTGGTCCTGGTGTGATATCACTGGTCCTGGTGTGATATCACTGGTCCTGGTGTGATATCACTGGTCCTGGTGTGATATCACTGGTCATGGTGTGATATCACTGGTCCTGGTGTGATATCGCTGGTCCTGGTGTGATATCACTGGTCCTGGTGTGATATCACTGGTCCTGGTGTGATATCGCTGGTCATGGTGTGATATCACTGGTCCTGGTGTGATTTCACTGGTCCTGGTGTGATATCACTGGTCCTTGTGCGATATCAATGGTCCTGGTGTGACATCACTGGTCCTGGTGTGATATCACTGGTCCTGGTGTGATATCACTGGTCCTTGTGCGATATCACTGGTTCCGGTATGATATCACTGGTCCTGGTGTGATATCACTGGTCCTGGTATGATATCACTGGTCCTGGTGTGATATCACTGGTCCTGGTGTATTTGTATTTATTACAGATCCCCATTAGTTCCTGCCAAGGCAGCAGCTACTCTTCCTGGGGTTTATTATGGATCCCCATTAGTTCCTGCCAAGGCAGCAGCTACTCTTCCTGGGGTTTATTATGGATCCCCATTAGTTCCTGCCAAGGCAGCAGCTACTCTTCCTGGGGTTTATTATGGATCCCCATTAGTTCCTGCCAAGGCAGCAGCTACTCTTCCTGGGGTTTATTATGGATCCCCATTAGTTCCTGCCGAGGCAGCAGCTACTCTTCCTGGGGTTTATTATGGATCCCCATTAGTTCCTGCCAGGCAGCAGCTACTCTTCCTGGGGTTTATTATGGATCCCCATTAGTTCCTGCCAAGGCAGCAGCTACTCTTCCTGGGGTTTATTATGGATCCCCATTAGTTCCTGCCAAGGCAGCAGCTACTCTTCCTGGGGTTTATTATGGATCCCCATTAGTTCCTGCCAAGGCAGCAGCTACTCTTCCTGGGGTTTATTATGGATCCCCATTAGTTCCTGCCAAGGCAGCAGCTACTCTTCCTGGGGTCCATCAACATTAAGGCAGTTATATACAATTTTCAATTATTACATGACATTACATTTCATAACACTTTACCCAATACATTTAGTGTGTTCCCTCAGGCCACCACTCCACTTTCACATATTTACAATACAACATCCATGTGTACGTGTGTGTAGAGTGCGTGTCTTATCATGTGTACGTGTGTCTTTGCCTGTGTGTGTGTCTCTTCAAAGTCCCCGCTGTTCCATGAGGTGTATTTTTTATCTGTTTTTTTAAATATGATTCTACTGCTTGCATCAGTTACCTGATGTGGAATAGAGATCCATGAGACCCCCCTATAAAATCAATCACCGCTGTTCCATAAGGTGTAGGAATGAGGGAGCTACATAACATTTACTATAAAGTCACCCAGGTGTCTTCACAATAAATCTCCCATCACCTGCACTACTTTTTCTGTTACCCTCTGCTTTACAGCAGAAAGAGCCTGCTATGGGACTTGGAATCAGGAGCTGCTTTACAGCAGAAAGAGACCGCTATGGGACTTGGCATCAGGAGCTGCTTTACAGCAGAAAGAGACTGCTATGGGACTTGGCATCAGGAGCTGCTTTACAGCAGAAAGAGACTGCTATGGGACTTGGCATCAGGAGCTGCTTTACAGCAGAAAGAGACTGCTATGGGACTTGGCATCAGGAGCTGCTTTACAGCAGAAAGAGACACTGCTATGGGACTTGGCATCAGGAGCTGCTTTACAGCAGAAAGAGACTGCTATGGGACTTGGCATCAGGAGCTGCTTTACAGCAGAAAGAGACTGCTATGGGACTTGGCATCAGGAGCTGCTTTACAGCAGAGAGAGAATGCTATGGGACTTGGCATCAGGAGCTGCTTTACAGCAGAAAGAGACCGCTATGGGACTTGGCATCAGGAGCTGCTTTACAGCAGAAAGAGACCGCTATGGGACTTGGCATCAGGAGCTGCTTTACAGCAGAAAGAGACCGCTATGGGACTTGGCATCAGGAGCTGCTTTACAGCAGAAAGAGACCGCTATGGGACTTGGCATCAGGAGCTGCTTTACAGCAGAAAGAGACTGCTATGGGACTTGGCATCAGGAGCTGCTTTACAGCAGAAAGAGACTGCTATGGGACTTGGCATCAGGAGCTGCTTTACAGCAGAAAGAGACTGCTATGGGACTTGGCATCAGGAGCTGCTTTACAGCAGAGAGAGACTGCTATGGGACTTGGCATCAGGAGCTGCTTTACAGCAGAAAGAGACTGCTATGGGACTTGGCATCAGGAGCTGCTTTACAGCAGAAAGAGACTGCTATGGGACTTGGCATCAGGAGCTGCTTTACAGCAGAAAGAGACTGCTATGGGACTTGGCATCAGGAGCTGCTTTACAGCAGAAAGAGACTGCTATGGGACTTGGCATCAGGAGCTGCTTTACAGCAGAAAGAGACTGCTATGGGACTTGGCATCAGGAGCTGCTTTACAGCAGAAAGAGACTGCTATGGGACTTGGCATCAGGAGCTGCTTTACAGCAGAGAGAGACTGCTATGGGACTTGGCATCAGGAGCTGCTTTACAGCAGAGAGAGACTGCTATGGGACTTGGCATCAGGAGCTGCTTTACAGCAGAGAGAGACTGCTATGGGACTTGGCATCAGCTGCTGCTTTACAGCAGAAAGAGACCGCTATGGGACTTGGCATCAGGAGCTGCTTTACAGCAGAAAGAGACTGCTATGGGACTTGGCATCAGGAGCTGCTTTACAGCAGAAAGAGACTGCTATGGGACTTGGCATCAGGAGCTGCTTTACAGCAGAAAGAGACTGATATGGGACTTGGCATCAGGAGCTGCTTTACAGCAGAAAGAGACTGCTATGGGACTTGGCATCAGGAGCTGCTTTACAGCAGAAAGAGACTGCTATGGGACTTGGCATCAGGAGCTGCTTTACAGCAGAAAGAGACTGCTATGGGACTTGGCATCAGGAGCTGCTTTACAGCAGAAAGAGACTGCTATGGGACTTGGCATCAGGAGCTGCTTTACAGCAGAAAGAGACTGCTATGGGACTTGGCATCAGGAGCTGCTTTACAGCAGAGAGAGACTGCTATGGGACTTGGCATCAGGAGCTGCTTTACAGCAGAGGGAGACTGCTATGGGACTTGGCATCAGCATCTGCTTTACAGCAGAGAGAGACTGCTATGGGACTTGGCATCAGCTGCTGCTTTACAGCAGAAAGAGACTGCTATGGGACTTGGCATCAGGAGCTGCTTTACAGCAGAAAGAGACTGCTATGGGACTTGGCATCAGGAGCTGCTTTACAGCAGAAAGAGACTGCTATGGGACTTGGCATCAGGAGCTGCTTTACAGCAGAAAGAGACTGATATGGGACTTGGCATCAGGAGCTGCTTTACAGCAGAAAGAGACTGCTATGGGACTTGGCATCAGGAGCTGCTTTACAGCAGAAAGAGACTGCTATGGGACTTGGCATCAGCAGCTGCTTTACAGCAGAAAGAGACTGCTATGGGACTTGGCATCAGGAGCTGCTTTACAGCAGAAAGAGACTGCTATGGGACTTGGCATCAGGAGCTGCTTTACAGCAGAAAGAGACTGCTATGGGACTTGGCATCAGGAGCTGCTTTACAGCAGAGAGAGACTGCTATGGGACTTGGCATCAGGAGCTGCTTTACAGCAGAAAGAGACTGCTATGGGACTTGGCATCAGGAGCTGCTTTACAGCAGAAAGAGACTGCTATGGGACTTGGCATCAGGAGCTGCTTTACAGCAGAAAGAGACTGCTATGGGACTTGACATCAGGAGCTGCTTTACAGCAGAGAGAGACTGCTATGGGACTTGGCATCAGAAGCTGCTTTACAGCAGAAAGAGACTGCTATGGGACTTGGCATCAGGAGCTGCTTTACAGCAGAAAGAGACTGCTATGGGACTTGGAATCAGGAGCTGCTTTACAGCAGAAAGAGACTGCTATGGGACTTGGCATCAGGAGCTGCTTTACAGCAGAAAGAGACTGCTATGGGACTTGGCATCAGGAGCTGCTTTACAGCAGAAAGAGACTGCTATGGGACTTGGCATCAGGAGCTGCTTTACAGCAGAAAGAGACTGCTATGGGACTTGACATCAGGAGCTGCTTTACAGCAGAAAGAGACTGCTATGGGACTTGGAATCAGGAGCTGCTTTACAGCAGAAAGAGACTGCTATGGGACTTGGAATCAGGAGCTGCTTTACAGCAGAAAGAGACTGCTATGGGACTTGGAATCAGGAGCTGCTTTACAGCAGAAAGAGACTGCTATGGGACTTGGCATCAGGAGCTGCTTTACAGCAGAAAGAGACTGCTATGGGACTTGGAATCAGGAGCTGCTTTACAGCAGAAAGAGACTGCTATGGGACTTGGCATCAGGAGCTGCTTTACAGCAGAAAGACACTGTTATGGGACTTGGCATCAGGAGCTGCTTTACAGCAGAAAGAGACTGCTATGGGACTTGGCATCAGGAGCTGCTTTACAGCAGAAAGAGACTGTTATGGGACTTGGCATCAGGAGCTGCTTTACAGCAGAAAGAGACTGCTATGGGACTTGGAATCAGGAGCTGCTTTACAGCAGAAAGAGACTGCTATGGGACTTGGCATCAGGAGCTGCTTTACAGCAGAAAGAGACTGCTATGGGACTTGGCATCAGGAGCTGCTTTACAGCAGAAAGAGACTGCTATGGGACTTGGCATCAGGAGCTGCTTTACAGCAGAAAGAGACTGCTATGGGACTTGGCATCAGGCTGCTGCTTTACAGCAGAAAGAGACTGCTATGGGACTTGGCATCAGGAGCTGCTTTACAGCAGAAAGAGACTGTTATGGGACTTGGCATCAGGAGCTGCTTTACAGCAGAAAGAGACTGCTATGGGACTTGGCATCAGGAGCTGCTTTACAGCAGAAAGAGACCGCTATGGGACTTGGCATCAGGAGCTGCTTTACAGCAGAAAGAGACTGTTATGGGACTTGGCATCAGGATCTGCTTTTACAGCAGAAAGAGACTGCTATGGGACTTGGCATCAGCTGCTGCTTTACAGCAGAAAGAGACTGCTATGGGACTTGGCATCTGGAGCTGCTTTAACCGCAGAAAGAGACTGCTATGGGACTTGGCATCAGGAGCTGCTTTACAGCAGAGAGAGACTGCTATGGGACTTGGCATCTGGAGCACAAACTTGTGTAGAGGACTGTGGCTGTTCTAAAGACTGTCATTGTAAATAGTGTGTAAAAATATATATATATTATTATTTTTTCACTTTGTGTGTGGTTTGTGGTGTATTCACTTATGACATTAGATCAGTGTTGGCTGCTAACTTGGCCCTTATCTTAAATAGTTAACTTCTGTGTTGGGAGGCATCGGATCAGCATTCTCCTGTTAGTACCTTTCATGTAGGGAAGCTAATGATCCATCATGTATGACATTCCTGGGAGTGTAAACTTGTATTTTTTATTACCATAGCATTTTTGTATGTTCTCTATAGTTATGTACTTGAAAATGTATCAATTCCACTTGGAGGCCACTTGGGTACATTTGGGCAAACTCGTGAGGGACACCTGGGTGACTTCATACTAAATGTTATATAGCTCCCTCATTCTTGAAGGTATCAGTCTGAAACTTTGCACATACACTGTTGCCCTCTGCTAGACAACATCTAAATGACCAGCTTCCTATCTGAATGTATGGCTTTTCTTTTTCATCTCAAAGATGATGCAACAAAAATAAAAAAATAGAAAATATGTTTTTTTGTTTGTATTATCTTTTACCAGATCTAATGTGTTATATTCTCCTACATTAATTTCACATTTCCACAAACTTCAAAGTGTTTCCTTTCAAATAGTACCAAGAATATGCATCTCCTTGCTTCAGGTCCTGAGCTACAGGCAGTTAGATTTGGGTATGTCATTTTAGGTGAAAATTGAAAAAAAGGGTCCGATCCTTAAGAGGTTTATATTAATTTATTATTAATAATTAATTAATTAATTAATAACATTCCACCCATGAGGCCACTAGGTCATTTGACTGCTACCTGAAAACATTTATGAAGTAAATACTATTATCAATTCTTAACCCTGGAAATTGTCTCTGAATCACAAAAATACTATTGTGTAACGTTGCCAACTTTTGTATGTCATTTTAGGCGGACATTGAAAAGAAGGGTCTGATCCGTAAGAGGTTATTAAAGTAGTTGTCAATATCAGTGGGTTTTGTGACGAATGAGCCATCTGATTCAATGAATGATGGAGCTGAGTTTATCTTTTTTGCCCAAAATTTCATTTAAAGTGGTCCAAAGGTTTTTACTATCATTCTTTATGTCATTTATCTTTGTTTCATAGTGTTGTTTATTCTACTTTTCATTCAGTTTAGTCACATGATTTCTCAATTTGCAGTACGTTTGCCAATCGGTTGTACAGCCAGACCGATTTGCCATTTATTTTGCCTCATCCCTCGCAACCTTAAAATTTTTCAATTCCTCATCAATCCACGGGGATTGAACTGTTTTTACAGTCATTTTCTTAATGGGTGCGTGCTTATTAGTAACTGGAATAAGCTATTTCATAAATGTGTCAAGTGCGGCGTCTGGTTGCTCCTCATTACACATCACAGACCAGCAAATATTCTGTGATATGACTACTGAGGCTAATTGGTCTTCTCTTCAGTCAAAGCCATAGATTTGTGCAAACGTACTCAATTTTACACACAGACATACACACAGACATACACACAGACGCACACACAGACGCACACACAGACATACACACAGACATACACACAGACATACACACAGACGCACACACAGACGCACACACAGACGCACACACAGACATACACACAGACATACACACAGACGCACACACAGACGCACACACAGACATACACACAGACGTACACACAGACACACACACAGACATACACACAGACGCACACACAGACATACACACAGACGCACACTGCTGTTAACCAACCCCCTGAGCTCCCTCTCTCCCAGTCAGATGAACACAGCCCCAGGCATTGACAGCAGACATTTTTCAGGAGGTGAACATGTAATTTAAATTTCAGGAATGAATTTATTCGCCAGAAAAATATGATCTGTTGATCTGGGGGTAGCAGGGGTGTGTGTGTGTGTGTGTGTGTGTGTGTGTGTGTGTGTGTGTGTGTGTGTGTGTGTGTGTGTGTGTGTGTGTGTGTGTGTGTGTGTGTGTTTTCCGAGCTTCCTGAACAGGAGACAGACACCATCCAACAGATCTTATCTTCTCAACCATCCTTTGTTTTGGGTTACAGACCTTTTTAATTTAGCACGGCAAAGAGAGAGAGAGAGAGAGAGAGAGAGAGAGAGAGAGAGAGAGAGAGAGAGAGAGAGAGAGAGAGAGAGAGAGAGGTCTCTCCGCATTCACAATGAGACTTTTATGATGTCTCTCTCTCTCTCCCGATGTCAACACCACCATTGGCCACAAGATGCGTCCCAAATAGCACCTTGTTCCCTATCTAGTGCACTACTTTAGACCAGGTTCTTGGAAAAAAGTAGTGCACTAAATAGGGAATAGGGTGTCATTTGGGACGCAGGAGACAGTCATTCTTCCTACTGAACAAACAAGGTACCAGTCCTTATCACTCATCTGGTGAAGAACATTGGGTGGAAGGAATCTGACACGCTAATATCCAATAAAAAGTATGTCTGTGTGTTTTTAATCAGGTCATCAGGATTTTCCTGGATCATCTTGAGGCTGCAGAAAAGTGACTTCATCCTGGATTTGTAGAGAATGACACATGTCAATCCTTGAGCTCTGCAATTCTCTCTCTCTCTCACACACACACACACACACACACACACACACACCATTACACCACCATGTAATAAGCCTGGTAGCCTTTGTCAGGAGCAATATCCCTCTGGTACCGTGTGTGCTGATGTGAATTGGCAGCGAGCGCTTTAGTACAAGTCATGAACCAACTGAATCAATTAACATAGTGAACTTTGTCAATGCCTTAATTCAGTGGCTCCGTCAATCCAGAGAGAGAATCATGAATTACAGTCAGACAGTAGAGCAGTGTTCTTTAAGGGGCAGCTGTTTACCAAAACAGTGGCTGGGTGTAGCTTTGTTGTTGTTAGAACTGCAGATTGCCCCATTAAATCTTGGTTATATTGAGCTACATGATGCGCTGGCATTTGACCCAGCCCAACAATAACACATAAACTACATAAACTAATCAACCAATCATCAAGCCCTTGATAAGTTAAATCAGCTGTGTTGAATGGCATCCAGTGTCTGTAGCAGGGCCCATTGAGAGGTAGTATGGTGGTATGAGAGGGTGAGGGAGAGAGGGTGAGGGGAGAGAGGGTGAGGGACAGAGGGGGGAGATGGGGGAAGGCGCAGGGGAAGGGGGAAAGCCTTGGTTTCCTGTTCCCTAAATTCCCAGCTCCTGTCTGAGGGAGCAGGTACACAAAGCCCTCCTTTAAGAGAGAGGGAGGCGGCAGGATGAAACAAAACCAGTGATGGTTAACAGATCTGTCCCGCTGGAACCCCCCCCACCCCCCTTCTTCTCCCCTCTCCATCCTCTCTCCCCCCACCCCTTGACTCTGAGCTGAGCACCGCTTTTGTGTACACTCTCCTTCCCAGGACTGCCTCCCCTCTGCATCCCAGACCCAGGTAGTGGGGGTGGTGGTGGGGGGTGAGGTGGGGTTGGTGGGGGTAGTGGTGGTGGTGGTGGTGGTGATGGTGGGGGTGGTGGTGGTGGGTGTGGTAATGGTGGGGGTGGTGATGGTGGTAGTGGTGGGGGTGGTGGTGGTGGGGGTGGTGGTGGTGGTAATGGTGGGGGTGGTGATGGTGATGGTGGTAGTGGTGGGGGTGGTGGTGGTGTTGGTGGTGGAGGGTGGTGGTGGAGGTGGAGGTGGAGGTGGTGGTGTGGGAGTGGTGGGGGTGGTGGTGGTGGTGGGGGTGGTGGTGGTAATGGTGGGGGTGGTGATGGTGATGGTGGTAGTGGTGGGGGTGGTGGTGGTGTTGGTGGTGGAGGTGGTGGTGGAGGTGGAGGTGGAGGTGGTGGTGGGAGTGGTGGGGTGGTGGTGGTGGTGGTGGGGGTGGTTGTGGGGGTGGTGGGGGTGGTGGTGGGGGGTGGTGGGGTTGGTGGTGGGGGTGATGCTGGTGGAGGTGGGGGTGGAGGTGGGTTTGGTGGGGGTAGTGGTGGTGGTGGTAGTGGTGGTGGGGTGGTCGGTGGAGGTGGGGGTGGAGGTGGGTTTGGTGGGGGTAGTGGTGGTGGTGGTAGTGGTGGTGGGGGTAGTGGGGGTGGAGGGTATGGGTGGAGGTGGGGGTGGAGGTGGGGGGGTAGTGGTGGTGATGGAGGTGGGGTTGGTGGTGGAGGTAGTGGGGGTGGAGTTGGGGGTGGAGGTGGGGTTGGTGGGGGTAGTGGTGGTGGTGGAGGTGGTGGGGGAATCCCAGTGACACTGAAGAATAAACAAACAGTAAAAAAAGAGGTTGGTTTAGCACCGTGGCTACCACCACCATGACAACATGACAACACGTCTCTCTCTCTCTCTCTCTCTCTCTCTCTCTCTCTCTCTCTCTCTCTCTCTCTCTCTCTCTCTCTCTCTCTCTCTCTCTCTCTCTCTCTCTCTCTCTCTAACCCCTCAGAGTTCAGACCTGCTACAGACAAAGACAAAGTCCTTCAGCTTGAAACACATTAGAGAGGAGAGGGGTCAGAAAGAGAGAGAGACACATTAGAGAGGAGAGGGGTCAGAAAGAGAGAGACACATTAGAGAGGAGAGGGGTCAGAAAGAGAGACACACATTAGAGAGGAGAGGGGTCAGAAAGAGAGAGACACATTAGAGAGGAGAGGGGTCAGAAAGAGAGAGACACATTAGAGAGGAGAGGGGTCAGAAAGAGAGAGACACATTAGAGAGGCGAGGGGTCAGAAAGAGAGAGACACATTAGAGAGGAGAGGGGTCAGAAAGAGAGAGACACATTAGAGAGGAGAGGGGTCAGAAAGAGAGAGACACATTAGAGAGGAGAGGGGTCAGAAAGAGAGAGACACATTAGAGAGGAGAGGGGTCAGAAAGAGAGAGAGACATTAGAGAGGAGAGAGGGTCAGAAAGAGAGAGGGGTCAGAAAGAGAGAGGGGTCAGAAAGAGAGAGACACATTAGAGAGGAGAGGGGTCAGAAAGAGAGAGACACATTAGAGAGGAGAGGGGTCAGAAAGAGAGAGACACATTAGAGAGGAGAGGGGGTCAGAAAGAGAGAGACACATTAGAGAGGAGAGGGGTCAGAAAGAGAGAGACACATTAGAGAGGAGAGGGGTCAGAAAGAGAGAGGGGTCAGAAAGAGAGAGGGCTGCATCCTAAATGGCCTCTTGTTGTTGTTGTTGTTTGTTGTTGTTGTTTGTTGTCGTCTGTACAGGATACACATGGTACACACCGTCCAATGAAATGCTTACTTGCTGGTTCCTTCTTGACAATGCAACAACAAGAAATAATAAAGATAAGAATACCAACATAAAGTAAATGGCTCAGTAGAATAGAATAACATTTACATTTACATTTTTAGTCATTTTAGCAGACGCTCTTATCCAGAGCGACTTACAGTTAGTGAGTGCATACATTATTTGTTTTATTTTCCATACTGGTCCCCCGTGGGAATCGAACCCACAACACTGCCGTTGCAAACACCATGCTCTACCAACTGAGCTACATCCCTGTTTAGTATAAGTATAATACAGGAAGGCACATTTTATACTCCAATAATTACACGTGTTTTGGGGAAAGGGGGGGATGGGGGCAATGTATAGTATATGTACTGTATAGTATATAACACATGATATAGTGCACTGCTCTTGACCAGGGCCCATTGGGAATAGGGTACCGTTACATTTACATTTTAGTCATTTTAGCAGACGCTCTTATCCAGAGCGACTTACAGTTAGTGAGTGCATACATTTTTCATACTGCCCCCCCCCCCCCCCCCCATGGGAAACGAACCCACAACCCTGGAGTTGCAAGCGCCATGCTCTACCAACTGAGCTACAGGGGACATAGCATAACATACTGTATAACCTATTAATAGGGCTATCTGCTCCTAAAGGAGCCAGAACAGGTTTTGGAGGGTTTGCTGGGGATGTGATACACATGTAATACAATATTAGTTCAATTGTGACGCACCGTCGGAGGGCCCAGGAAGTTAAATCTGCATGAAATCGCTGTCTGGGCAGGGCCGTAAATCCACCACGAGTGTTGTTTAGTGTTCACATACAGTTTTATGGGGACTTGAGGTGGGGGGTGGTTTGCGGGGGATGTCCTGGACCAGGCTGGCAGTGAAGGGCTGTCCACTAGCCCTGCGTCCCAAATGGCACCCTATTCCCTATGTAGTGCACTACTTTTGACCAGAGCCCACAGGTTTTTTGATGTTAACAACTTTCAATGTGGGACTGACTCTCTTGTAATATTGCAGGATGATCTCCATTTGGGAGGCAGACCGGGTCTCTGGTGTTACCAGCCCCTGTCACTAATCCAGCCAGGACACAGCTAGAAACAGGATCCTCTGTGGGTTTAGACCAAATAACATCACACACCACCACTCTAATCAGCTAGAAACAGGATCCTCTGTGGGTTTAGACCAAATAACATCACACACCACCACTCTAATCAGCTAGAAACAGAATCCTCTGTGGGTTTAGACCAGGGTTCTTCAATTCCGGTCCTGGAGGGCCGAAACACTTCTGTTTTTTATTTCTACCTGGTAGTTAATTGCACTCACCTGGTGTCCCAGGTCTGAATTAGCCCCTGATTAGAAGGAGAGGATGAAAAACAGAGGTGTTTCGGCCCTCCGGGACTGGAATTGAAGAACCCTGGTTTAGACCAAATAACATCACACACCACCACTCTAATCAGCTAGAAACAGGATCCTCTGTGGGTTTAGACCAAATAACATCACACACCACCACTCTAATCAGCTAGAAACAGAATCCTCTGTGGGTTTAGACCAAATAACATCACACACCACCACTCTAATCAGCTAGAAATAGGATCCTCTGTGTGTTTAGACCACCAAACAACATCACACACCACCACTCTAATCAGCTAGAAAAACAGGATCCTCTGTGGGTTTAGACCAAATAACATCACACACCACCACTCTAATCAGCTAGAAACAGGATCCTCTGTGGGTTTAGACCAAATAATAACATCACACACCACCACTCTAATCAGCTAGAAACAGGATCCTCTGTGGGTTTAGACCAAATAACATCACACACCACCACTCTAATCAGCTAGAAACAGGATCCTCTGTGTGTTTAGACCAAATAACATCACACACCACCACTCTAATCAGCTAGAAACAGGATCCTCTGTGGGTTTAGACCAAATAACATCACACAACAACACCACCACTCTAATCAGCTAGAAACAGGATCCTCTGTGGGTTTAGACCAAATAACATCACACACCACCACTCTAATCAGCTAGAAACAGGATCCTCTGTGGGTTTAGACCAAATAACATCACACACCACCACTCTAATCAGCTAGAAACAGGATCCTCTGTGGGTTTAGACCAAATAACATCACACACCACCACTCTAATCAGCTAGAAACAGGATCCTCTGTGTGTTTAGACCAAATAACATCACAACACCACCACTCTAATCAGCTAGAAACAGGATCCTCTGTGGGTTTAGACCAAATAACATCACACACCAACCACTCTAACCAGCTAGAAACAGGATCCTCTGTGGGTTTAGACCAAATAACATCACACACCACCACTCTAATCAGCTAGAAACAGGATCCTCTGTGGGTTTAGACCAGGGCTGCCCAACCCTCTTCCTGGAGATCTACCGTCCTGTGGGTTTTCAGTCCAACCCTAATTTAACACACCTGATTCTACTTATTAGCTGCTCAACAAGACCTTAACTAGCTGAATCAGATATGTTAAATTAGGGTTGGACTGAAAACCTACAGGACAGTAGATCTCCAGGAAGACGGTTGGCCAGCCCTGGTTTAGACCAAATAACATGACACACCACCACCCTACCCCTAACACACCACCACACCACCACCCTACCCCCCTAAACACACACCACCACCCTACCCCCCTACCCCCCTACACACCACCACCCCTACCCCCCTAACACACCACCAAACCCCACCCCCCTAACACACCACCACACTACCCCCCTAACACACACCACCCTACCCCTAACACACCACCACCCTACCCCTAACACACCCCCCTACCACCCTACCCCTAACACACCACCACCCTACCCATAACACACCACCACCCTACCCCCCCTAACACACCACCACCCTACCCCCCCCTAACACACCACCACCCTACCCCCCCTAACACACCACCACCCTACCCCTAACACACCACCACCCTACCCCTAACACACCACCACCCTACCCATAACACACCACCACCCTACCCTACCCCCCTAACACACCACCACCCTACCCCCTAACCCACCACCACCCTACCCCCTAACACACCACCACCCTACCCTAACACACCACCTTCCTACCCCTAACACACCACCACCCAGGTCCACCCTCCTACCCCCCTAACACACCACCACCCTACCCCCCTAACACACCACCACCCTACCCCCCTAACACACCACCACCCTACCCCCCTAACACACCACCACCCTACCCCCCTAACACACCACCACCCTACCCCCCTAACACACCACCACCCTACCCCCACCACACCACCACCCTACCCCCCTAACACACCACCACCCTACCCCCCTAACACCACCACCACCCTACCCCTAACCCACCACCACCCTACCCCCCTAACACACCACCACCCTACCCCTAACACACCACCATCCTACCCCTAACACACCACCACCCTACCCCCCTAACACACCACCACCCTACCCCCCTAACACACCCCCCCCCTACCCTACCCCCCCTAACACACCACCACCCTACCCCCTAACACACCACCACCCTACCCCCCTAACACACCACCACCCTACCCCCCTAACACACCACCACCCTACCCCTAACACACCACCACCCTACCCCCTAACACACCACCACCCTACCCCCCTAACACACCACCACCCTAACCACCCCCCTAACACACCACCACCCTACCCCCCCTAAACACACCACCACCCTACCCCTAACACACCACCACCCTACCCCCCTAACACACCACCACCCTACCCCCCTAACACACCACCACCCTACCCCCCCTAACACACACCACCTTCCTACCCCTAACACACACCACCACCCCCTACCCCCCTAACACACCACCACCCTACCCCCCTAACACACCACCACCCTACCCCTAACACACCACCACCCTACACCTACCCCCTAACCCTAACACCACCACCCTACCCCCCTAACACACACCACCACCCTACCCCCCCCCTAACACACCACCACCCTACCCCTAACACACCACCACCCTACCCCTAACACACCACCACCCTACCCCTAACACACCACCACCCTACCCCCTAACACACCACCCCCCCTACCCCCTAACCTACCACACCACCCTTCCTACCCCACCAACACACCACCACCCTACCCCACCACCCCTACACACCACCACCACCCTACCCCTAACACACCACCACCCTACCCCCCTAACACACCACCACCATACCCCCCCTAACACACCACCACCCTACCCCTAACACACCACCACCCTAATCACATCATAAATCCACACAATGTCTGTCCTGCTGCTCTCAGATAAGTACTGCAGCCATTCTATTTCTAGCTCTGAATATCTTGCATGGTTATTTCACCGTTTCATAACTAGCATGGCTTTAATTTTTATTCATGGATTGTATTTTACAGGGACAGTGCACATTAATCAACATTATAGGTTCAACGTCAATGAAAAAGTGCCAGAGTTAGCAACAAAGCAAATGTTGGTCTGCTTTGGTGATATTACTGAGTATCTTACATGGAGTTGTATGACTTTATTTTCCTCTAACACGCCTTTGTCCCACGTGGTTGCTATCCCCTTTATGAATTCATTCCCCCTCAGTCTTAACAGTAAATAAGTGTCCCCTTGACTTCTCACAAGTTCCACCGAGACACATAGTGGACTCTCTCTATAGTCAATTAGCCACATCTTATTATTCTAACAGGTCATAAAAGAAGCCCCCAACTCTTCCCTCTTCTGAAGGAGGGTCTTTAAGGTCGTGGCCAAGCATTTACAATAACACCAGCTAGCTAGATAAGCAAAGAGAGAGCGTCTGGTCTGGGAGAGAGGAGTGGAGCATACTTCTGAAACATCAAACCACCTCTAGCGGTCCAGGGAGTTGAGTTAGTTTAAATAACACATTAAAAATATTTATGAGGCTGATTTTATGAGGTGGTCAAAACTAAGACAGTTCAGCATGTAACACAAGCCAGGACAGAGGAGAATAGAAAGCTATCCCACCCCCCCCCCACTCCCTCCCATCCACTCCCTAAAACCAATAGGAGAATTAAGCATGCACAGGATTTTTTTTTTTCCAGAGCTGCACGTTCTCTTTGAATATCAAAGTCAATTATGTTTTCAGATGGAGTCTGAGTCGGCGTCTCAAATGGCACCCCTTATTCCCTTTTAAGTGCACTACTTTTGACCAGGGCCCACATAGGGAATAGGGTGCCATTTGGGACGCAAACTGAGTGATGGGCCAGGAAGAGGATCGCTCCCATCTCCCTCGTCTGTCTACCGCGGACGCCAGGGGAACCTGCAACCGGGAGATTGGGCCGACAGGGCCGTTATCCGCAGGAACGTACCAACACAACAACCACTTCTCCTCACTTCACTTCTCAACAGCTGAAAGAGCACCCTATTCCATAGTGGACTACTAACTACTACATATCACACTAAGAAGTGCACTATATAGGGAATAGGGTGTCATTTGAGATGCAGACTGACTCTCCTGGGGGAGACTGAGCTCTGTCTGTCTGTCTGTCTGTCTGTCTGTCCTCTCTCAGACCTCAGTAACAGAATGGGTATTGTTCTCTTTGATAAGTTTTCCCTCTGCTCCGACAGACCTAGCGAACAAAGCTAACGGCTGAGGTCTGGTTTGGAGACGAGACGTAGCTGGTGTTCAGTGTGTAAAATAGGAAGTGGGTGTTATTGGCTTAAGCAGGCGGCCATTCCATTTCTCTCTCTGTTCCTCAGACGAGGAGGACAGATACAGGAAATAGATTTAATCCTGTTGTGTTGCTGCCTGGTTTGGAATTCAAAGTCAGGAAGGGGGTCAGGGATTGTTGCTCAGATGACTAGTGAAGTCTTTAAGAATGAGTCATACAGCGCATTCGGAAAGTATTCAGACCCTTTGACATTTCCCACATTTTGTTACGTTACAACCTAGTTCTAAAATTGATTAAATTTTTTACAATAACACCAGCCATAATTGACAAAACAAAAACAGGTTTTTAGAAAGAAAAAAATAATAATGATATAATTCATTTACATAAGTATTCAGACCCTTTACTCAGTACTTAGTTGATGCAGCTTTGGCTGAGAATTTTACTTCAATCCATTCAATTGTGTACATTTTATAAATTGTGGACATTTTGTTGACATCGTGGACATATCCATCAAGCAGCTTGTTGAACACTTAAAGATTAGTGAAGAAACAGAGACATCATTCTCCACATAAATTGGGAACGGTGGACATTTAGTGCCTTCAGAAAGTATTCACACCCCTTGAAATATTCTAAATGTTGTTGTGTTACAGCTTGAATTTAAAATGGATAACATTTAGATTTTGCGTCAATGATCTACACACAATACCCCATAATTTCAAAGTGGAATTATGTTTTTAGAAATGTTTACAAATTAATAAAAAATGAAAAGCTGAAATGTCTTGAGTTTATGGCCTCTTGTCCGCTCGTCGTCCCCTTATGCCATAGTTTGTACATCTCAATTGTCAGTAGAAACCACATTTGTTTAAGCAAGTCAGCCATATCGGCTATGTTGTTTAAAAAAGGCAGTAAATGAGGCTGAATGATCTGATTCCCTGCCAGACAAGGCTCTGCTGATAACCAGGTGTAGCGGCGATAAGGATTCACTCCATGGCGATGAAAACAAAGGTCTTTATGTAGGCCCTAACAGTTTGTGGGCACTGTTTGTCACCGTTATAGTGCAATTAATGTATTGTTTAGTGTTGTTGTGTTGTGTAGTGGCTGGCATGCATTAAAATAAATTGGGGGGAGTTTGCCCCACCAATATTTACATGCTAAAATCACCACTGCTTGAGTCAATAAGTATTCAAACCTTTTGTTATGGCAAACCTAAAAGCCTAATAATCCCAATAGAAATCTGTCAGTTTAAGATATTTGAGATATTGTCACGATCGTCGGTAAGAGATGAGGACCAAGGCGCAGCGTTGCAGACGAACATACTCTTTATTAGCGATATAACGACAAACTAAACAAAACGATAACGTGACAGTTCACGGTCTAACACAAACCAACTAGAAACAAGATCCCACAACCACTGTGGGCAAACAGCCTGTTTAAATGTGGTTCCCAATCAGAGACAACCAGCCACAGCTGACACTCGTTGCCTCTGATTGAGAACCACACTGGCCAACATAGAAATGGAATACATAGATCTACACACCCTGGCTCAACATAACAGTGTCCCCAGAGCCAGGGCGTGACAGATATATGTTTTTTTTTTTTTGCAATGGATGCACTTACGCATCTGCGGTGAAAAGTGACAGAGCTAGAACGGTGTTTGTCAGACCACGAGACGTCCCGAAAATCTGTCTTCTCACAAAATCGTCTGTAGCATCCGAAGGGTTTGGCCTACAATTATGACCCTTCTATGGAAAGATAAGACTCTCACAATGATGTTCTCCGTTTTGCTCTATGACCCCTACAAGCGTTTTGGGACTCGTCTGAAGTCGGTACAGAACCCCCCCCCCCCCCACCCCCCCCCCCCCAACCCCCACCTCGTTTAGTGCAACAAAAAAAAAAAGGTTTTAAAATACTTATGTTTCCTGATCTTTCTTATATCTCTCAGATATAGGACAGACAGTTCAGAACAAACTTCCTTTAGATTTTTTTGGGGGACTATCAGTTGTTCCATTTAGTGAATCTGTTATCAATGTGTTTGTATGGGCTAATAGCAGTAAGGCCAAATAAACATTTTCATAAAATATGTTCATAAAATATTTTTGGGATACTTCAAGGGGTCTTCAAATTTTAAATCAAATAGCACAATAATCCTTGGTATGACCTTCTTAAAACAATTCCATATACTGTAGCTTAGTAGAACCTCCCCCCTCCCCAGGTTTAGACAGGGCATAGACTGTAATGGGTTAATCCCTCAGTCGAGCAGTGAATTTCAAGCACAGATTCAAACACAAAGACCAGGGAGGTTTTCCAATGGTTCGTAAAGAAAGGCACCTATTGGTAGATAGTTTTTTTTTCTTAAGTAGACATTGACTATCCCCTTGGGCATGGTGAGGTTATTAATTACACTTTGGATGGTGTATCAATATACCTAGTCACTACAAAGATACAGGCGTCCTTCCGAACTCAGTTGCCAGAGAGGAAGGAAACCGCTCAGGGATTTCACCATTAGGCCAATGGTGACCTTAAAACAGCTACAGGGTTTAATGGCTATGATAGGAGATACAGTGGCTTGCGAAAGTATTCACCCCCCTTGGCATTTGTCCTATTTTGTTGCCTTACAACCTGGAATTAAAATAGATTTTTGGGGGTTTGTATCATTTCATTTAAACAACATGCCTACCACTTTGAAGATGCAAAATATGTTTTATTGTGAAACAGGTCGCTGGTTCTAATCCCCGAGCTGACTAGGTGAAAAATATGTCGATGTGCCTTAGAGCAAGGCACTTAACCCTAATTGCTCATGTAAGTCGCTCTGGATAAGAGCGTCTGCTAAATGACTAAAAAGGTAAATGTCAAATGTAAACAAACAAGAAATAAGACAGAAACAAAAACAGAAAACTTGAGCGTGCACAACTATTCAACCCCCCCCCCCCTCCAAATTCAATACTTTGTAGAGCCACCTTTTGCAGCAATTACAGCTGCAAGTCTCTTTGGGTATGTCTCTATAAGCTTGGCACATCTAGCCACTGGGATTTTTGCCCATTCTTCAAGGCAAAACTGCTTCAGCTCCTTCAAGTTGGATGGGTTCTGCTGGTGTACAGCAATCTTTAAGTCATACCACATATTCTCAATTGGATTGAGGTCTGGGCTTTGACTAGGCCATTCCAAGACATTTAAATGTTTCCCCTTAAACCACTCAAGTGTTCCTTTAGCAGTATGCTTAGGGTCGTTGTCCTGCTGGAAGGTGAACCTCCGCCCCAGTCTCAAATCTCTGGAAGACTGAAACAGGTTTCCCTCAAGAATTTCCATGTATTTAGCGCCATCCATCCTTCCTTCAATTCTGACCAGTTTCCCAGTCCCTGCCGATGAAAAACATCCCCACAGCATGATGCTGCCACCACCATCCTTCACTGTAGGGATGGTGTTCTTGGGGTGATGAGAGGTGTTGGGTTTGCGCCAGACATAGCGTTTTCCTTGATGGCCAAAAAGCTCAATTTTAGTCTTATCTGACCAGAGTACCTTCTTCCATGTGTTTGGGGAGTCTCGCCTTTTGGCGAACACCAAACGTGTTTTCTTATTATTTTCTTTAAGCAATTGATTTTTTCTGGCCACTCTTCCGTAAAGCCCAGCTCTGTGGAGTGCACGGCTTAAAGTGGTCCTATGGACAGATACTCCAATCTCTGCTGTGGAGCTTTGCAGCTCCTTCAGGGTTATCTTTGGTCTCTTAGTTGCCTCTCTGATTAATGCCCTCCTTGCCTGGTCCGTGAGTTTTGGTGGGCGGCCCTCTCTTGGCAGGTTTGTTGTGGTGCCATATTCGTTCAATTTTTTAATAATGGATTTAATTGTGCTCCGTGGGATGTTCAAAGTTTCTGATATTTTTTTATAACCCAACCCTGATCTGTACTTCTCCACAACTTTGTCCCTGACCTGTTTGGAGAGCTCCTTGGTCTTCATGGTGCCGCTTGCTTGGTGGTGCCCTTTGCTTAGTGGTGTTGCAGACTCTGGGGCCTTTCAGAACAGGTGTATATATACTGAGATCATGTGACAGATCATGTGATACTTAGATTGCACACAGGTGGACTTTACTTAACTAATTATGTGACTTCTGAAGGTAATTAGTTGCACCAGATCTTATTTAGGGGTTTCATAGCAAAGTGGGTGAATACATATGCACGCACCACTTTTCCGTTATTTATTTTGTATAATTTTTTGAAACAAGTAATTTTTTTCATTTCACTTCACCAATTTGGACTATTTTGTGTATGTCCATTACATGAAATCCAAATAAAAATCCATTTAAATTACAGGTTGTAATGCAACAAAATAGGAAAAACGCCAAGGGGGATGAATATTTTTTGCAAGGCACTGTAACTGAAGATAAATCAACAACATTGTAGTTTCTCCACAATGCTAACATAAATGAAAGAGTGAAAAGAAGGAAGCCTGTACAGAATACAAATATTCAAAAAACATGCATCCTGTTTGCAATAAGGCACTAAAGTAATAATGAAAAAAATGTGGCAAAGAAATTAACTTTATGTCCTGAATACAAAGTGTTATGTTTGGGGCAAATATAACACATCACTGATTACCACTCTTAATATTGTCAAGTATGGTGGTGGCTGCATCATGTTATGGGTATGCTTGTCATCGGCAAGGACTGGGGAGTTTATTAGGATAAAAAGAAACGGAATAGAGCTAAGCACAGGCAACATCCTAGTGGAAAACCTGGTTCAGTCTGCTTTCCAACAGACACAGGAAGACAAATTCACCTTTCAGCAAGACAATAACCTAAAACACAAGGCCAAATATACACTGGAGTTGCTTACCAAAACGACATTGAATGTTCCTGAGTGGCCTAGTTACAGTTTTGACTTAATAGCGGCTTGAAAATCTATGGCAAGGCTTGAAAATGGCTGTCTAGCAAAGATCAACAACCAACTTGACAGAGCTTGAATAATGTTTTAAAGGATAATGGTAAAAAATATTGCACAATCCAGGTGTGCAAAGCTCTTAGAGACTTACCCAGAAAGACTCACAGCTGTGATCACTGCCAAAGGTGATTCTAACATGTATTGAATCAGGGGGTTGAATACTTATGTAATCAAGATGTTGTTTATTAGTGTTTTATTTTCCATTAATACAACAACAAAAAAAAAGTTTGCATTTTTCTTCCCCTTTGACATTACAGAGTATTTTGTGTAGATCGTTGACAAAAAAAAATGAAAATTAAATCCATTTTAATCCCACTTTGTACAAAATGTGGAATAAGTCAAGGAGTGTGAATACTTTCTGAAGGCACTGCGTACTCTTACTGTAAGTTCAACGTTAAAACAAAGAGAGACAACTGATACTCACCACAGGGAGAGTGTTAACAGACAAACAAGTCGACTTGATACTTTCGAAACTTCAAAAGGCAAGCCACCATAATACTACTACTAACAGGAACATGTTTTTAGGTCTGTTTTGAAAAGCTGTGAAAAGGTGTGATGGACCAACACAGTAATAATACTTCTGTGGACTCTAAAAATATGACGGCTGGTGTTTTAGCTATTATATTACATGAATTTAAAATAAACACATAATTTATCTATTAAACCGACATCATTCTATATGTGGTGGTGGTATTGCTGTACTGTACATTTGTTCCTACCAGGAATTGTGGATACCTCTGGATCCACACGCCAAAGCACACATGGAAATGCAATTATTTTCTAGACTATACCCTCTGTCAAATAAATAGGCGTCTAGTCCATGAATCATAATTTAGTCTGTGGAGATTTTCAGGACACCGTTTCAATCACCATAAAAGAGGAAACCCGGGTGTAACAGTTCACAAATCGATTTTTATTAATTTAAACACAATCAAATAATAATGTCAAAAACATCTGTACACATCTTTTTTTGCAGACACAACAAACCTTTGTGTTTTTTAATCCATGAGGCCCACGTTATTAGTGTAAAGTATTTCCAGTTTGCATTTATGATTGCAACATAATAAAAAAAAAAGAAGCTTTTGCTGTACGTATGAATTCTATAAAACAGTTTTTCGTTGTCTGCCTACCTATCTGTTACCTTGATCTAGCAGCAATATGTAGTCCCCCTTAAAGAGCTACGGGGGAGAAGTTGCTTTGAGAGGAGAAAGAGAGAGAGGAGAGAGAGAGAGAGAGAGAGAGAGAGAGAGAGAGAGAGAGAGAGAGAGAGGAGAGAGAGAGAGAGAGAGAGAGAGAGAGAGAGAGAGAGAGAGAGAGAGAGAGAGAGAGAGAGACGGGAGAGAGAGAGAGAGAGAGAGAGAGACGAGAGAGAGAGACGGGAGAGAGAGAGAGAGAGAGAGAGAGAGAGAGAGAGAGAGAGAGAGAGAGAGAGAGAGAGAGAGAGAGAGAGGAGAGAGAGAGAGAGAGAGGAGAGAGAGAGAGAGAGAGAGAGAGAGAGAGAGAGAGAGAGAGAGAGAGAGAGAGAGAGAGAGAGACGGAGAGAGAGAGAGAGAGAGAGAGAGAGAGAGAGAGAGAGAGAGAGAGAGAGAGAGAGAGAGAGAGAGAGAGAGGGAGAGAGAGAGAGAGAGAGAGAGAGAGAGAGACGGGGAGAGAGAGAGAGAGAGAGAGAGAGAGAGAGAAGAGAGAGAGAGAGAGAGAGAGAGAGAAATCAAAAATGTTGAGAAAGAAGTATGTTGGTTTGTTGCCTTTGCCAGGGGAAAAGAGATCGGTCATCACCGCGACGACACCAGCATAGCAACAGTGAGCATGTGCAGGGGGGGGGGTGTAGAAACATAGAAAATAACCTAGAAGCAGTTCCTGTCTTAAGAAATTCACAGTTGATAGCACATGTATGTATGTTCTTAATAACCCCTTTGTGTTTGGGGAAGTAGTGGCTTTTCTTCTTATTCTCTCTCAGTGTGGTTATCATCCATCCATCCATCCCACCACAACAGTCCACAGTTCCATCACAACAACAGCTAAGTATGGTTATCATCCATCCATCCCACCACATCAGTCCACAGTTCCATCACAACAACAGCTCAGTGTGGTTATCATCCATCCATCCCACCACATCAGTCCACAGTTCCCTCAGTATGGTTATCATCCATCCATCCCACCACATCAGTCCACAGCTCCATCATCACAATAAGCACTATCAAAAAGGGCATCATATGAATTTCATTTTCAACTACAGCAATTCAAAAAGTGGGACACAAGAAGAACACAATCATTTCTCAAAATTCTAAATAAAAACACTACTTCATACAAAAATTACGCTGTACAATAGTTTTTGTTATAGCGCTTGTAGAAAAAGATAATAAAACCTATTTAAGCGTGTTTATTTTTTTCATTTCTGAAAGCTGAACTTTTCCTAAATTAATTCAAATTGTACTCTATACGGAGTCTGGGAACTGACCGAGTGGTAACATTTGAAAAAACTCCACCAACTCAGTCCAAGGCCAAATCAGACACCTCTTTCCCAAGTTGTATGGTATTATCATGTCAATTACGTTAGCTTTAAAATACACAGGGTTGGTTTGGGCTGCAAGCTAGTGAAATGCCCACACAACAAGTTCTGAACAACTTTTCCAAGTATGTGAACATAAAAAAAAAAACCTGTCCTCAATCAAACATGGATCTACACAGTGTTGGGCCGGGATTTAATCCGATCGCTCTTGTAGACAATGCAGCTTTTAAAATGCAATGCTACCTCATTCATGAGATCGAATTCGCTATCGCAAGGCTGCAGATTGAATCCCAGCCTTGATTCGGAGGGAAACCTTTGTGTTGAGTTAAAATGTGACTGAAATCACAATATTTATTATTATACTGAGTGTAGGTAGAGAAACAGAGAGTAGGTGGACAGGTGAAGAAACAGAACAGAATGATCATTGACACTTGACATCCATGCTTTTGGTCTTGACAAAACAAGTTATCACAAAATCCCATTATCATCTACATGTTTGTTTGTTTTATTGGACAAAACAACCCCAACACATCATCACCATCACAGCATCATCGCTGCTGTGCTCGACTAGCATGCCTTTTGACTTCGCTGCTGTGCTCGACTAGCATTGCCTTTTGACTTCAATGAAAAAAGCATCACCTTTCACCTTTCAGGAGCATGTACCTATTAAACGATTATTATAGGAAGGGATCGTCCAGTGATTACAATTTTGCACACATTAAAAGACTTCCTCTGTACACGATTGTCTTGGAATCATTGTAAATAAAGTTTCTTAATTCTCTTTAAATGATTAGAAAACCCCTGTTTTGTTTATTTTTATTTATTCCATAAACGTCATTGTCTGTCTTCCTCCTCGTTCGTCCTGGTGTGGTCTAGTGTGGACTGTCTTCCTCCTCGTTCGTCCTGGTGTGGGATAGTGTGGACTGTCTTCCTCCTCGTTCGTCCTGGTGTGGTATAGTGTGGACTGTCTTCCTCCTCGTTCGTCCTGGTGTGGTATAGTGTGGACTGTCTTCCTCCTCGTTCGTCCTGGTGTGGGATAGTGTGGACTGTCTTCCTCCTCGTTCGTCCTGGTGTGGTATAGTGTGGACTGTCTTCCTCCTCGTTCGTCCTGGTGTGGGATAGTGTGGACTGTCTTCCTCCTCGTTCGTCCTGGTGTGGGATAGTGTGGACTGTCTTCCTCCTCGTTCGTCCTGGTGTGGTATAGTGTGAATGGGTTGGTAGGAATTAAAGTACTTTGTAAGGTGAAAAAGGCACAAATCTTTTCACGGAGGTACCTTCCTTTAGTGACAGTGCCACTCACAAAGTCTCCCTTCATAAATAATAAGAAGCACAGGACTCCCAGGCTGAGGCCAAACCAGACAGGACTCCCAGGCTGAGGCCAAGCCAGAAAGGGCTCCCAGGCGGAGGCCAAACGAGACAGGACTCCCAGGCGGAGGCCAAACCAGACAGGACTCCCAGGCTGAGGCCAAGCCAGACAGGACTCCCAGGCTGAGGCCAAGCCAGACAGGACTCCCAGGCTGAGGCCAAACCAGACAGGACTCCCAGGCTGAGTCCAAGCCAGACAGGACTCTCAGAATGAGGCCAAGCCAGACAGGGCTAGCGGAGGACAGATGAGTTAGAACAATATGGGCCCCTCTGTCTCTATATACCCCGGAGAGAGAGAGAGAGAGAGAGATAATGAAAGAGCGATACAGGAAAAAAGAGAGAATCAGAAAGGACGAGAGAGTTCGTTGTCGCCCTCAGTCGGGGGGTTTGGTGTGATTTGTCTTGTAGCTGAGCTCTGTGACCAGGCCAGGCCAGTATAGGTCAGTCCAGGCGACTCCAGGCTTCAGCATTAGTCTTTAGTCGTTAGCATCAGACTCCCGGCCAGGAGGGAGACAGACAGACAGATAGACGGGCCATAAAACACTTTGACGGCTTCTGAAAGCCGCAGCCAATTCACAGTAACCATAGTAAGCAGCTGCAAAGCCATAAATTATTCAAACTCTTCTCTTTTCCTCTACTTCAGAACGAACAAACAAACTGATTTTTTTTTTTTTTTAAAGGTTAAGGATTAAGACGAATTGTGGCCGTATGTCAACACAGAGTCAACACGGTGTCAACACGGAGTCAACATGTAGTCAACACGGTGTCAACACGGTGTCAACATGGAGTCAACACGTAGTCAACACGGTGTCAACATGGAGTCAACACGGTGTCAACACGGTGTCAACATGGAGTCAACACGTAGTCAACAAGGTGTCAACATGGAGTCAACACGGTGTCAACACGGTGTCAACACGGTGTCAACATGGAGTCAACACGGTGTCAACACGGTATCAACACGGTGTTAACCAGAGTCAACACGGTGTCAACACAGTGTCAACATAGAGTCACTGCTCAGTTTCTATTTTTTTTCTTTTTTCAACTTATTTTCTTTATCTCTTGTGGGAGCATAGGGGATGATACGCCAGGAGGAAGGAAGGAGAGGATAGGATACGCCAGGAGGAAGGAAGGAGAGGATATGCCAGGAGGAAGGAAGGAGAGGATACGCCAGGAGGAAGGAAGGAGAGGATACGCCAGGAGGAAGGAAGGAAGGAAGGAGAGGATACGCCAGGAGGAAGGAAGGGGATGATACGCCAGGAGGAAGGAAGGAGAGGATACACCAGGAGGAAGGAAGGAAGGAGAGGATACTCCAGGAGGAAGGAAGGAGAGGATACTCCAGGAGGAAGGAAGGAGAGGATACGCCAGGAGGAAGGAAGGAGAGGATACACCAGGAGGAAGGAAGGAAGGAGAGGATACTCCAGGAGGAAGGAAGGAAGGAGAGGATATGCCAGGAGGAAGGAAGGAAGGAGAGGATACACCAGGAGGAAGGAAGGAAGGAGAGGATACTCCAGGAGGAAGGAAGGAAGGAGAGGATACTCCAGGAGGAAGGAAGGAGAGGATAGGATACGCCAGGAGGAAGGAAGGAGAGGATACGCCAGGAGGAAGGAAGGAGAGGATACGCCAGGAGGAAGGAAGGAAGGAGAGTATACTCCAGGAGGAAGGAAGGAGAGGATACTCCAGGAGGAAAGAAAGGAGAGGATATGCCAGGAGGAAGGAAGGAGAGGATACGCCAGGAGGAAGGAAGGAAGGAGAGGATACACCAGGAGGAAGGAAGGAGAGGATACTCCAGGAGGAAAGAAAGGAGAGGATACTCCAGGAGGAAGGAAGGAAGGAGAGGATACACCAGGAGGAAGGAAGGAAGGAGAGGATACTCCAGGAGGAAAGAAAGGAGAGGATACACCAGGAGGAAGGAAGGAGAGGATACTCCAGGAGGAAGGAAGGAAGGAGAGGATACTCCAGGAGGAAGGAAGGAGAGGATATGCCAGGAGGAAGGAAGGAGAGGATACTCCAGGAGGAAGGAAGGAAAGAGAGGATACTCCAGGAGGAAGGAAGGAAGGAGAGGATATGCCAGGAGGAAGGAAGGAGAGGATACTCCAGGAGGAAGGAAGGAGAGGATACTCCAGGAGGAAGGAAGGAGAGGATACTCCAGGAGGAAGGAAGGAGAGGATACGCCAGGAGGAAGGAAGGAGAGGATACTCCAGGAGGAAGGAAGGAAGGAGAGGATACACCAGGAGGAAGGAAGGAAGGAGAGGATACACCAGGAGGAAGGAAGGAGAGGATACACCAGGAGGAAGGAAGGAAGGAGAGGATACTCCAGGAGGAAGGAAGGAGAGGATACCCCAGGAGGAAGGAAGGAGAGGATACACCAGGAGGAAGGAATGAAGGAGAGGATACTCCAGGAGGAAGGAAGGAGAGGATACCCCAGGAGGAAGGAAGGAGAGGATACACCAGGAGGAAGGAAGGAAGGAGAGGATACTCCAGGAGGACAGAAGGAAGGAGAGGATACTCCAGAAGGAAGGAAGGAGAGGATACACCAGGAGGAAGGAAGGAAGGAGAGGATATTCCAGGAGGACAAAAGGAGAGGATACACCAGGAGGAAGGAAGGAGAGGATACTCCAGGAGGAAGGAAGGAGAGGATACACCAGGAGGAAGGAAGGAGAGGATACACCAGGAGGAAGGAAGGAAGGAAGGAGAGGATACTCCAGGAGGACAAAAGGAGAGGATACACCAGGAGGAAGGAAGGAGAGGATACTCCAGGAGGAAGGAAGGAGAGGATACACCAGGAGGAAGGAAGGAAGGAGAGGATACTCCAGGAGGAAGGAAGGAGAGGATACTCCAGGAGGAAGGAAGGAAGGAAGGAGAGGATACACCAGGAGGAAGGAAGGAAGGAGAGGATACACCAGGAGGAAGGAAGGAGAGGATACTCCAGGAGGACAGAAGGAGAGGATACTCCAGGAGGAAGGAAGGAAGGAGAGGATACTCCAGGAGGAAGGAAGGAGAGGATACTCCAGGAGGAAGGAAGGAAGGAGAGGATACACCAGGAGGAAGGAAGGAGAGGATACTCCAGGAGGACAGAAGGAGAGGATACTCCAGGAGGAAGGAAGGAAGGAGAGGATACTCCAGGAGGAAGGAAGGAGAGGATACTCCAGGAGGAAGGAAGGAAGGAGAGGATACTCCAGGAGGAAGGAAGGAGAGGATACTCCAGGAGGAAGGAAGGAAGGAGAGGATACACCAGGAGGAAGGAAGGAGAGGATACCCCAGGAGGGCAGGCCGGCATCAAAGGGTGGCCTGTTCTGGGCTGGAGGGGTTCAGAGCGCTAGGCGTGTAGGGTTGGTAGGTGGTAGCTATTTAGGGTTGGTAGGTGGTAGCTGTGTAGGAACCGGTAGGTGGTAGGTGGTAGCTGTGTAGGGTTGGTAGGTGGTAGGTGGTAGGTGGTAGGTTTGTAGGGTTGGTAGGTGGTAGGTGGTAGGTGGTAGGTTTGTAGGGTTGGTAGGTGGTAGGTGGTAGGTGTGTAGGGTTGGTAGGTGGTAGCTGTTTAGGGTTGGTAGGTGGTAGGTGGTAGCTGTTTAGGGTTGGTAGGTGGTAGGTGGTAGCTGTTTAGTGTTGGTAGGTGGTAGGTGGTAGGTGTGTAGGGTTGGTAGGTGGTAGGTGGTAGCTGTGTAGGGTTGGTAGCTGGTAGCTGTTTAGGGTTGGTAGGTGGTAGGTGGTAGCTGTTTAGGGTTGGTAGGTGGTAGCTGTTTAGGGTTGGTAGGTGGTAGGTGGTAGCTGTGTAGGGTTGGTAGGTGGTAGGTGGTAGGTGGTAGCTGTGTAGGGTTGGTAGGTGGTAGGTGGTTGGTGTTTAGGGCTGGTAGGTGGTAGGTGGTAGGTGGTAGATGTGTAGGGTTGGTAGGTGGTAGGTGATAGGTGTGTAGGGTTGGTAGGTGGTAGGTGGTAGGTGGTAGGTGTGTAGGGTTGGTAGGTGGTAGGTGGTAGGTGTGTAGGGTTAGTAGGTGGTAGGTGTGTAGGGTTGGTAGGTGGTAGGTGGTAGGTGTGTAGGGTTAGTAGGTGGTAGGTGTGTAGGGTTAGTAGGTGGTAGGTGTTTAGGGTTGGTAGGTGGTAGGTGGTAGGTGTTTAGGGTTGGTAGGTGGTAGGTGTTTAGGGTTGGTAGGTGGTAGGTGGTAGGTGTGTAGGGTTAGTAGGTGGTAGGTGTGTAGGGTTAGTAGGTGGTAGGTGTTTAGGGTTCGTAGGTGGTAGGTGTTTAGGGTTGGTAGGTGGTAGGTGGTAGGTGGTAGGTGGTAGGTGGTAGGTGGTAGGTGGTAGGTGGTAGGTGGTAGGTGGTAGGTGGTAGGTGTGTAGGGTTGGTAGGTGGTAGGTGGTAGGTGGTAGGTGGTAGGTGTTTAGGGTTGGTAGGTGGTAGGTGTTTAGGGTTGGTAGGTGGTAGGTGTTTAGGGTTGGTAGGTGGTAGGTGTTTAGGGTTGGTAGGTGGTAGGTGGTAGGTGGTAGGGTTAGTAGGGCTGCTACAAGTACTCCAGGTCGCAAGGTGAGGTGTAGGTCCAGCAGTAGGTTGATGTAGGGGCCCGGTGGTGTAGTACCAGGCGGTACCAGGCGGTACCAGGCGGTAGCTACAAGTACTCCAGGTCCAGAGCATGGTGGAGGGCCATGAGGTCAGAGTGGTTGGAGATCCTCCAAAAGGGCATGTTGTGCTGCGGAGGAGGAGGAGAAACACGACTGTTACAATAGGTCTCTCGAAAATGTTAACTTTTCAGGAAATTGAAAAAAAAACGTCCATATTTTACTATTAACGAACACACAATCACAAAAATGGTACAATCACAAAAAGCTATTTTGAATACATTTTCTTGATTTTCATGATTTCAGATCCTCTCTCCTGGCAATAACAGAGACGGCTGTGTAATTGCCAGTAGAGAGCCTACTAAAAGTATGTGTCTCAAATTGCACCCTATTCCTTATTGTGTGCACTACTTGCCTTGGTCAAAAGTAGTGCATTATATAGGGAATAGGGTGCAATTTGGGACACAAACAAAGACTCCACACAACAACGGCAGCACAGTCAATTAGTATTCTGGAGATTACTGGTACTATACTATAACTAATGATGGTATTACTGGTACTATAACTAATGATGGTATTACTGGTACTATAACTAATGATGGTATTACTGGTACTATAACTAATGATGGTATTACTGGTACTATAACTAATGATGGTATTACTGGTACTATAACTAATGATGGTATTACTGGTACTATAACTAATGATGGTATTACTGGTACTATAACTAATGATGGTATTACTGGTATTATACTATAACTAATGATGGTATTACTGGTACTATAACTAATGATGGTATTACTGGTACTATAACTAATGATGGTATTACTGGTACTATAACTAATGATGGTATTACTGGTACTATAACTAATGATGGTGCTACTGGTACTATAACAAATGATGGTATTACTGGTACTATACTATAACTAATGATGGTATTACTGGTACTATAACTAATGATGGTATTACTGGTACTATAACTAATGATTGTGCTACTGGTACTATAACTAATGATGGTATTACTGGTACTATAACTAATGATGGTATTACTGGTACTATACTATAACTAATGATGGTATTACTGGTACTATAACTAATGATGGTATTACTGGTACTCTAACTAATGATGGTATTACTGGTACTATAACTAATGATGCTATTACTGGTACTATAACTAATGATGGTATTACTGGTACTATAACTAATGATGGTATTACTGGTACTATACTATAACTAATGATGGTGCTACTGGTACTATAACTAATGATGGTATTACTGGTACTATAACTAATGATGTTATTACTGGTACTATAACTAATGATGCTATTACTGGTACTATAACTAATGATGGTATTACTGGTACTATAACTAATGATGGTATTACTGGTACTATAACTAATGATGGTGCTACTGGTACTATAACTAATGATGGTATTACTGGTACTATACTCTGCTTCACACTAATATAACTATAGTACAATCAATCAAACTAAAGCAGCAATTAAATGGCAGTTAATGTCCTTTGAACTAAAGAAAAACTCCTAATGCTAAATTTGACTGCTACAGAGAGACAGACCAGCTGATCAGACATTGTTCCCATGCAAGTAGCAGAGAGGGAGAAACATGAGTCGGAGAGAATGAAAGGGTCTTGTCAGGTAGAGTCCTCGACCTCCCTCCCTCCCTCCCTCCATGTAGTCCATTACTTCTGTCTTATCAAAGCTCCCTCTCAAAGTTCTCTATCTCCCAGGCGTATGTTCCTCTTAGAAGGCTTCCAGTGACCCTTAAAAAGCTCTTTGCTTTTTGTTTTGTAAATTGTCTTTGCTTTTAAGTTGAAAAGCTGGAGATGGTATCTTCCTCTCTCTCTCTCTCTCTCTCTCTCTCTCTCTCTCTCTCTCTCTCTCTCTCTCTCTCTCTCTCAATTCAATTTGTATTTAATGGCTTTATTGGCATGGGAAACAGCTGTTAACATTGCCAAAGCAAGTGAAATAGATAATAAACAAAAGTGAAATAAACATTTAAATGGATTACAGTAAACATTACAATCACAGAAGTTCCAAAAGAATAAAGACATTTCAAATGTCATATTATGTCTATATACAGTGTTCTAATGATGTGCAAAAAGGGAAAATAAATAAACATATATATGGGTTGTATTTACAATGCTGTTTGTTCTTCACTGATTGCCCTTTTCTTGTGGAAACAGGTCACAAATCCAGCTGCTGTGATGGCACACTCTGGTATTTCACCTAATAGATAATAATATAATAATAAGTTTATCAAAATTGGGTTTGTTTTCTGTGTAATCTGAGGGAAATATGTGTCTCTAATATGGTCATACATTTGGCAGGAGGTTAGGAAGTGCAGCTCAGTTTCCACCTCATTTTGTGGGCAGTGTGCACATAGCCTGTCTTCTCCTGAGAGCCAGGGATGCCTACGGCGGCCTTTCTCAATAGCAAGGCTATGCTCACTGAGTACATAGTCAAAGCTTTCCTTAAGTTTGGGTCAGTCACAGTGGTCAGGTATTCTGCCACTGTGTACTCTCTGTTTAGGGCCAAATAGCATTCTAGCTTGCTCTGTTTGTTTGTAAATTCTTTCCAATGTGTCAAGTAATTATCTTGTTGTTTTCTCATGATTTTGTTGGGTCTAATTGTGTTGCTATCCTGGGGTTCTGTTTGTGTTTGTGAACAGAGCCCCAGGATCAGCTTGCTTAGGGGACTCTTCTCCAAGTTCATCTCTCTGTAGGTGATGGCTTTGTTATGGAAGGGTTGTGAATCACTTCCTTTTAGGTGGTTGTAGAATTTAACGGCTCTTTTCTGGATTTTGATAATTAGCGGGAATCGGCCTAATTCTGCTCTGCATGCATTATTTGGTGTTTTACGTTTTACATCGAGGATATTTTTGCAGAATTCTGCATGCAGAGTCTCAATTTGGTGTTTGTCCCATTTTGTGAATTCTTGGTTGGTGAGCGGACCCCAGACCTCACAACTATAAAGGGCAATGGGTTATATAACTGATTCAAGTATTTTTAGCCAGATCCTAATTGGTATGTCAAATTTTATGTTCCTTTTGATGGCATAGAAGGCCCTTCTTGCCTTGTCACTCAGATCGTTCACAGCTTTGTGGAAGTTACCTGTGGCGCTGATGTTTAGGCCGAGGTATGTATCGTTTTTTGTGTGCTCTAGGGCAACGGTGTCCAGAAGGAATTTGTATTTGTGGTCCTGGCAGCTGGACCTTTTTTGGAACACCATTATTTTTGTCTTACTGAGATTTACTGTCAGGGCCCAGGTCTGACAGAATCTGTGCAGAAGATCTAGGTGCTGCTGTAGGACCTCCTTGGTTGGGGACAGAAGCACCAGATCATCAGCAAACAGTAGACATTTTATTTCAGATTCTAGTAGGGTGAGGCCGGGTGCTGCAGACTGTTCTAGTGCCCTCGCCAATTCGTTGAAATATATGTTGAAGAAGGTGGGGCTTAAGCTGCATCCCTGTCTCACCCCACGGCCCTGTGGAAAAAAATGTGTGTTTTTTTGCCAATTTTGCAATGTTTGTGTACATGGATATTATATTGTTGTAAGTTTATCCCCCAATACCACTTTCCATCAATTTGTATAGCAGAACCTTATGCCAAATTCAGTCAAAAGCTGTTTTGAAATCAACAAAGGATGAGAAGGTTTGTTTGGTTTGTTTCTTTGTCAATTAGGGTGTGCAGGGTAAATACGTGGTCTGTCGTACAGTAATTTGGTAAAAAGCCAATTTGACATTTGCTCAGTACCTTGTTTTCACTGAGGAGTCTGCTGTTAACATAATGCAAAGGATTTTCCCAAGGTTGCTGTTGACACGTATCACACGGTAGTTATTGTGGTCAAATTTGTCTCCACTTTTGTGGATTGGGGTGAACAGTCCTTGGTTCCAAATATTGGGGAAGATGCCAGAGCTGAGGATGATGTTAAAGAGTTTATAGCCAATTGAATTTGTGGTCTGTATATTTTCTCATTTAATTTAGGATACCATCAACACCACAGGCCTTTTTGGGTTGGAGGGTTTGTATTTTGTCCTGTAGTTCATTCAACGTAATTGGAGAATCCAGTGGGTTCTGGTAGTCTTTAATAGTTGATTCTACGATTTGTATTTGATCATGTACAGTCGTGGTCAAACGTTTTGAGAATGACACAAATATAAATTTTCACAAAGTCTGCTGCCTCAGTTTTTATGATGGCAATTTGCATATACTCCAGAATGTTATGAAGAGTGATCAGATTAATTGCAATTAATTGCAAAGTCCCTCTTTGCCATGAAAATGAACTTAATCCCCAAAAAACATTTCCACTGCATTTCAGCCCTGCCACAAAAAGGACCAGCTGACATCATGTCAGTGATTCTCTCGTTAACACAGGTGAGAGTGTTAACGAGGACAATGCTGGAGATCACTCTGTCATGCTGATTGAGTTAGAATAACAGACTGGAAGCTTTAAAAGGAGGGTGGTGCATGAAATATAATATCATTGTTCTTCCTCTGTTAACCAGGGTTACCTGCAAGGAAACACGTGCCGTCATCATTGCTTTGCACAAAAAGGGCTTCACAGGCAAGGATATTGCTGCTAGTAAGATTGCGCCTAAATCAACCATTTATCGGATCATCAAGAACTTCAAGGAGAGAGGTTCAATTGTTGTGAAGAAGGCTTCAGGGCGCCCAAGGAAGTCCAGCAAGCGCCAGGACCGTCTCTCTAAAGTTGATTCAGCTGCGGGATCGGGGCACTACCAATGCAGAGCTTGCTCAGGAATGGCAGCAGGCAGGTGTGAGTGCATCTGCACGCACAGTGACGCAAAGACTTTTGGAGGATGGCCTGGTGTGAAGAAGGGCAGCGAAATATTGGTGAATCCCCTTTCCGATTGTTTGGGGCATCCGGAAAAAAGCTTGTCCGGAGAAGACAAGGTGAGCGCTACCATCCTGTCCTGCGTCATGCCAACAGTAAAATCATCCTGAAGACCATTCATGTGTGGGGTTGCTTCTCAGCAAGGGAGTGGGCTCACTCACAATTTTGACTAAGAACACAGCCATGAATAAAGAATGGTACCAAACACATCCTCCTGAGAGCAACTTCTCCCAACCAGCCAAGAACAGTTTGGTGACGACCAATGGCCTTTTCCAGCATGATGGGAGCACCTTGCCATAAGGCAAACGTGATAACTAAGTGGCTCGGGGAACAAAACATCGACATTTTGGGTCCATGGCCAGGAAACTCCCCAGACCTTAATCCCATTGAGAACTTGTGGTCAATCCTCAAGAGGCGGGTGGACAAACAAAAACCCACAAATTCTGACAAACTCCAAGCATTGATTTTATGCAAGAATGGGCTGCCATCAGTCAGGATGTGGCCCAGAAGTTAATTGACAGCATGCAGGGCGGATTGCAGAGGTCTTGAAAAAGAAGGGTCAACCCTGCAAATATTGACTCTTTGCATAAACTTAATGCAATTGTCAATAAAAGCCTTTGGCACTTATGGAATGCTTGTAATTATTTCAGTATACCATAGTAACATCTGACAAAAATATCTAAAAACATTGAAGCAGCAAACTTTGTGAAGACCAATACTTGTGTCATTCTCAAAACTTTTGACCATGACTATATATGTTTTTGCTGTTTGTTCTTTGTTATAGGGCCAAAAAGATTGGAGAAGTGGTTTATCCATTCTTCAGTTACATTGAGCTGATATCTGACGTGCTATTCCTTCCTTTTCCGTAGTGTATTTCTGTATTGTTTTAGTGATTCACCATAGTGAAGGCGTAGGCTCAAGTTTTCTTGGTCTCCATGTTTTTGGTTGGATAGGTTTCTCCATTTATTTTTTCGGTTTTTGATTTCTTTATCAAATCATTTGTCATTGTTTTTAATTTTCTTAGGTTTTCTGCTTGACATTTTTTGATTTGATAGGGAAGCTGAGAGGTCATATATACTTTTTAGGTTTTCTACTGCCAAGTTTACACCTTCAATATTACAGTGAAACGTTTTTGTCCAGGAAGTTGTCTAAAAGGGATTGAATTGGTTGTTGCCTAATTGTTTTTTGGTAGGTTTCCACACTACTTTCCTTCCATCTATATCATATCTTAATATTATTCAGTTCCTTTGGCTTTGATGCTTCATGATTGAGTATTGCTCTGTTCAAGTAGACTGTGATTATGCTGTGATCTGATAGGGGTGTCAGTGGGCTGACTGTGAACGCTCTGAGAGACTCTGGGTTGAGGTCAGTGATAAAGTAGTCTACAGCACTACTGCCAAGAGATGAGCTATATGTGTACTTACCATAGGAATCCACTCAAAGCCTACCATTGACTATGTACATACCCAGTGTGCGACAGAGCTGCAGGAGTCGTGACCCGTTTTTGTTGGTTATGTTGTCGTAGTTGTGCCTAGGGAGGCATATGGGGGAGGGAATGCTGTCACCTCCAGGTAGGTGTTTGTCCCCCTGTGTGCTGAGGGTGTCGGGTTCTTGCCCAGTTCTGGTATTTAGGTCGCCACAGACTAGTACATGTCCCTGGGCCTGGAAATGATTGATTTCCCCCTCCAGAATGGAGAAGCTGTCTTCATTAAATTATGGGGATTCTAGTGGAGGGATATAGGTAGCACACAGGAGGACATTTTGCTGTATAGTCCTGCGGAATAAGAATGTAATTTTGTCCAACATCAGGTTGTAGGTTTGGAGTTTTGATTTGGAGTGAAGGTTATGTTGTGGATGGTAGTATCCTGTATATGTCCTAGTGGAAAAATCTAAGTTTATCTAACTCTAAATCTATATTTTTATCAAGCTGAAAAATGTGGGAGCTCATCTGCTGTCTCTGTCTCTGTGGGAGCTCATCTGCTGTCTCTGTCTCTGTCTCTCTCTCTCTCTCTCTCTCTCTCTCTCTCTCTCTCTCTCAGCTTGGCAATACTAATAACTGTTTAGAGGTCCAATTATTTTGGCGATTT
>CM072254.1:37072950-37117950 GCA_036851935.1 Coregonus suidteri
ATCAACACAGAGCCACAGGAAGACCAGAGCTGCTTACCAAATGGCACTATATTCCTATATATAGTGCAATACCCATAGGGCTATGGTTGTTACGGTTCGGCTCTGTTGGTCCTGTTCCTGTTGGTGTTCCTTTCCCTTTTCTCCCCTGTGTGTGTTGTTTGTGTCTGTCTCCCCCTGCTGTGCAGTCAGAGGTTCTAGGTCAGCGGGCGTGGCCATTCTATCATCAGATCAGTTACATCAAGCTGCAGCTCATTGGCACCAATCAAGCAGCAGATATCTACCCGGGCTGGACACCTCTCCAGCGCCAGTTCATTCCTACACTTCCAGTGGTAACTTGGCCCGTACAGCACTCTCAGTGTAGTTGTACTCTCTCAGTATTATTGTTGTTCCTGCCACGTTTTGTAACCTGTCTCTCCTTCGACCAGATCTCGTCTGTTCCTGCTGCCTGCCTGCCTGCCTGCCTGCCTGCCTGCCATTCCCACGCCGCTACCTGCTCCTCTGTTGCCTGATATCCTCGTTACCCAGCTCTCAGGACTACTGGCTCTCCACCCCACTCAGCTCCTACCCCAGCCTGAAGCTATTCCACCCTGACTACTTACTCTGCCAATACACGTTGAATAAACTACATCCTAATTTTACTCTCTTTGTCCGTGTGTCCGTCTCTGCACCTGAGTCCCCCACCCAACCTAACAGAAACGAACTGGCCCAACATGGACTCAGCAGAGATGCCACATGAAACAACGGGTGATGGCGTACAACACGCCCTCCATTCACAAGGAGTACTATTGGGACAACACGACCAACTCATCCGGACTCTATTGGATAACAACCAGCAGTTGTTGGATCAAGTATCTCATCTCACCTCTCAGGTAGTTAACCTGGTAACACTCACTACCCTTTCTCCCTCTGCTTCTCCTCCGCCTGTTCCTCCTACAGTGGCTCCAGGCTCGGCTTCCGCTCCTGCTTTTCGGGAACCCCCTACAACCGCACCCGAACCTTTCACCGGGGATCTGAACAAATGCCGTGGTTTCCTGCTTCAGTGCCGCTTGGTGTTCCAACAGAAGCCCCTGTCTTTCTCCACGGAATCCTCAAAGGTACATTACGCACTGGGGTTAATGAGGGGCAAAGCTTTGATGTGGGCAGAAGCGGCTTGTTCTACTCAGCAGATTACCAGTCTGTCGTTTGACGATTTTTCCTCTCAATTGAAAGTTGTGTTTGATCACCCGGACTATGCCGGAACCGCCACAAAGAGACTATTGAAGCTACGACAGGGCACGGGTAGCGTGGCTGAGTACGCCATTGATTTTTGGACCTTGGCAGCCGAGTCCAAGTGGAACGACGAAGCTCTTCAGGGAGCGTTTGTTAACGGTCTAAGTGACACAATTAAGAATGAACTAGCTGTTCGTGATGAGCCTGCTAACCTTCATGTTCTCGTTTCCCTTGCTACACGAATAGACAACAGGCTACGGGAGAGGAGACAGGAGAGGGGCGGTCGGGTCCACACCTCTAACGGGGCTCCCTCGCTTTCTGCAGTCCAAGCTACACCACCACTCGGACACCGACCACACACCTCAGCGGATTCCTCCACGGAACTAGACGAGCCTATGCAGCTGGGCCGTGCTCGTCTGTCCCATGTCGAAAAGGAACGGCGCATACGGGCTGGTGAGTGCATGTACTGTGGGGACCGCACTCATTTCCTGGTTAACTGTCCGATTCGCCCAAAAGACCAAGCTCGCAAGTAAAAGTGGGCGTACTTGCGAGTGTTATACCAGACTCAATGCCCACAGCACCCCGTCTAGTGATCCCAGTTACAGTCCAGTTCAGGAAGCTATCTCTCCCACTAGCTGCTCTCATCGACTCTGGTGCTGAGGATAGTTTTATTGACGCTAGCCTGGTTACTCAGGCTGAGATCCCTGTTCAGCCCCTGCCTAAGCCTATAACAGTAACCACTATTGACGGCCATCAGTTTGCCAACATCACCCACCAAACTGTCCCCGTTTCTCTCATGCTGTCCGGCAATCAAAAAGAAACCATCCAGTTTAAAGTAGTCTCCTCCTCGGCCTCCCCCCTTATCCTCGGTTTTCCCTGGCTTAGCCTTCACAACCCCCATATTGATTGGCAAAACCACAAAATACACAGTTGGAGCACTCACTGCCATTCTGTTTGCCTTGGGTCGGCTATTCCGCCCTCGGTCGGCTCCCCTGCGTCCCCTGTCAAAACCCCAGACCTCTCTTCAGTCCCGGAGGAGTACCTGGACCTGGCCGAGGTATTCAGCAAGTCCAAGGCACTTTCATTACCACCTCATAGGCCATACGATTGCGCTATTGAGTTACTGCCTGGAGCGCCTTTGCCGTCCAGTCGGCTTTTCAATCTGTCCCGTCCTGAGAGGGAAGCTATGGAAACCTACATAGGCGACTCCCTAACCTCTGGCATCATTCGTCCCTCATCGTCCGCTGTTGGTGCTGGGTTCTTTTTTGTTGAGAAGAAGGACAAAACATTACGCCCATGCATTGACTACAGAGGACTTAATAACATCACAGTCAGAAATACATACCCCCTGCCTCTCATCAACTCAGCATTTGACTCCCTTCATGGTGCCACTGTGTTTACCAAACTCGACCTACGGAACGCTTACCACCTCGTTAGGATCAAGCAGGGAGACGAATGGAAGACTGGGTTTAATACCCCTCTCGGACATTTTGAATACCTAGTCATGCCATTCGGTCTCACTAACGCCCCAGCAGTGTTTCAGGCCATGGTGAACGATGTGTTGAGGGATTTTCTACACCGTTTTGTGTTTGTCTATTTGGATGACATTCTGATATTCTCTAAGTCACAGGATGAACACGTCTCCCACGTCCGTCTGGTTCTCCAACGCCTCATGGAAAACAAACTGTATGTGAAGGCAGAAAAATGTGAGTTCCACCGGCAGTCCGTCCCCTTTTTGGGCTTTATCATTGAGCGGGGGACAAGTGTCACCAGACCCTGACAAGATCAGAGCGGTTGTGGAGTGGCCCACACCCACGTCTCGGAAGCAGCTACAACGCTTCCTGGGCTTCGCCAACTTCTACCGCCGCTTCATCAGGGGTTTCAGCCGAGTGGTTGCCCCCCTGACCAAGCTCACCTCCCCTAAGGTGCCTTTCCTGTGGACGCCTGAGGCCGAGTCAGCCGTGAGTACATTGAAGAAACTGTTCACTACCTCACCTGTTCTGATTCATCCTGACACTAGTTTGCAGTTTGTTGTGGAAGTGGACGCCTCAGATTCGGGGGTGGGGGCTGTCCTGTCACAACGTTCCCCCACGGACCAGAAGCTCCATCCGGTGGCTTTTTTCTCCAAGAGATTGACCCCTGCTGAGAAGAACTACGACGTGGGTAATCGGGAGTTGCTTGCTGTCAAGTTGGCGTTGGAGGAATGGAGGCACTGGCTAGACGGAGCAGAGCAACCCTTCATAGTCTGGACTGACCACAAGAACCTGGCTTACATCCAGTCGTCCAAGAGGCTGAACTCCCGTCAGGCCAGATGGGCTCTGTTCTTCAGCAGGTTCAAGTTTATTTTGACATATCGTCCTGGCACACGTAATGTCAAGCCTGATGCTCTCTCTCGCCAGTTTACAGACACTGAAGACTCCAGCAATCCTGAATCTGTTCTGCCCGCTTCCTGTTTGGTGGCGGCTGTGGGGTACCAACCGCCATTGTTCCCGTCTCAGGAAAGGGAGTTAGCCGTTCCGTCTGTTCAGGATAACCTTCGTCGCTGCCGCAAGGTGTGGGTGGACACCCGTGAGGCCCTTCTACGGACAGCAGAGAGTAATAAGAGGGTGGCGGACAGGCACAGGGTAGTCGCTCCACAGTTCCAGCCTGGTCAGCGAGTCTGGCTCTCCTCCAGCAACATTCCCCTGCGCACGGACTCCCGTAAGCTGTCGCCCCGATATTTGGGTCCTTTTGAGGTCGAATCCATCATCAACCCTTCGGCTGTTCGGTTGAAGCTTCCCCAGGCCATGAGAGTCCATCCTACATTTCACGTGTCCCAGCTGAAGATGGTCTCCTCCAGTCCTTTGTGTCCGCCGGTGGATCCCCCTCCGCCACCGCGCATTATTGACGACCATCCAGCCTACACGGTTCGGAGACTGCTGGACGTCCGAAGGCGTGGTAGAGGGCTTCAGTACCTGGTGGACTGGGAGGGATACGGTCCCGAGGAGAGGTCCTGGATTCCCAGACGTTTTATTCTGGATCCTCAGCTAGTGAATGACTTCCATAGGGACCACCCTGACAAGCCGGGTGGGTCGCCGGGTGGCGCCCGTTGAGGGGGGGGGTACTGTTACGGTTCGGCTCTGTTGGTCCTGTTCCTGTTGGTGTTCCTTTCCCTTTTCTCCCCTGTGTGTGTTGTTTGTGTCTGTCTCCCCCTGCTGTGCAGTCAGAGGTTCTAGGTCAGCGGGCGTGGCCATTCTATCATCAGATCAGTTACATCAAGCTGCAGCTCATTGGCACCAATCAAGCAGCAGATATCTACCCGGGCTGGACACCTCTCCAGCGCCAGTTCGTTCCTACACTTCCAGTGGTAACTTGGCCCGTACAGCACTCTCAGTGTAGTTGTACTCTCTCAGTATTATTGTTGTTCCTGCCACGTTTTGTAACCTGTCTCTCCTTCGACCAGATCTCGTCTGTTCCTGCTGCCTGCCTGCCTGCCTGCCTGCCTGCCTGCCTGCCATTCCCACGCCGCTACCTGCTCCTCTGTTGCCTGATATCCTCGTTATCCAGCTCTCAGGACTACTGGCTCTCCACCCCACTCAGCTCCTACCCCAGCCTGAAGCTATTCCACCCTGACTACTTCTCTCTGCCAATACACGTTGAATAAACTACATCCTAATTTTACTCTCTTTGTCCGTGTGTCCGTCTCTGCACCTGAGTCCACCACCCAACCTAACAATGGTCAAACGTGGCGTACTATGTAGGGAACAGGGTGCCATTTGGGTAGCAGCCTAAAGGGCCCTACACACCCTACCCAAACAGAGCGATGGAGTACGTAGAACTACAGTACGTAGAAAACAGCACTGCGTTTGCATAAAGGGTGCAGCGGCCTCCCTTTTAAAACATGATGCTTCACCATAATATAACTCAGTGTAAACAGCAGAGTCCCAGCCAGGGGATTTGATGAGATCTGCAGATAAAGACAATGTGAGAGGCATTAAGTGAGTCGTTCTCCTCCCCAAGACCTGGACAAATGGCGAGAGAGAGAGAGAGAGAGAGAGAGAGAGAGAGAGAGAGAGAGAGAGAGAGAGTCCCTGCTTCAGGAAAATAATTCTGGTTGATTAAAGTTCTTCCTTCAGAGAAAGACATCAACTCTCTCCAGTGTCCGGCCACCTCTACAGCACAGACCAATCACCCAGCCCCCTCAAAGTCACAGACCAATCACACGCCATGTTTACAAACATCATATTCGTTAGGATGAGCATTCTGATGAGTCCTGTAATCCACTACGGACCCGGGAGACAGACAGACACTCAGACAGACAGTTAGACAGACAGGGAGACAGACAGAATGACAGACAGACAGACAGACAGACAGACAGACAGACAGACAGACAGACAGACAGACAGACAGACAGACAGACAGACAGACAGATAGATAGATAGATAGATAGACAGGCAGACAGACATAAGGACAGACAGACAGATAGACAGGCAGACAGACATAAGGACAGACAGACAGACAGACAGACAGACAGACAGACAGACAGACATAAGGACAGACTGACAGATAGACAGGCAGACAGACATAAGGACAGACAGACAGACAGACAGGCAGACAGACATAAGGACAGACAGACAGACAGACAGACATAAGGACAGACAGACAGACAGACAGACAGACAGACAGACAGACAGACAGACAGACAGACAGACAGGCAGGCAGGCAGACAGACAGACAGACAGACAGACAGACAGACAGACAGACAGACAGACAGACAGACAGACAGACAGACAGACAGACAGACAGACAGACAGAGAGACAGACAGAACAGACAGACAGACAGACAGACAGACAGACAGACAGACAGACAGACAGACAGACAGACATAAGGACAGACAGACAGACAGACAGACAGACAGACAGACAGACAGACAGACAGACAGACAGACAGACAGACAGACAGACAGACAGACAGACTGACAGACTGGACAGACAGACAGACAGACAGATAGACAGGCAGGCAGACAGACAGACAGACATAAGGACAGACAGACAGACAGACAGACAGACAGACAGACAGACAGACAGACAGACAGACAGACAGACAGACAGACAGACAGACAGACAGACAGACAGACAGACAAATGTCAACACTAACAGGACAATAGAGAGACAGATATACAGGTAGACATTTTAACATGACTAAAACAGAGAGGATAACTTATTTACCTATTTTGGTAGCACTATAAATATTCTCAATAGGAAACACTATCCCCAGTCCGTACAGCAGGACTTTAGCCAGGGCAGGTATGAGCTGGGTGGTGGTAACCAGGATGTTCACACAGTTTGACCTGCAAGACAGAGGCGGACGAGAAGAGAGAGGTGAGTAGAGAGAAGAGAGGGATGAGAAGACAGGGATGAGAAGAAAGGAGAGAGTGATGAGAAGAGAGGGATGAGAAGAGAGGAGAAAGGGATGAGAAGAGAGGGATGAGAAGAGAGAGATGGGAAGAGAGGGATGAGAAGAGAGGGATGAGAAGACAGGGATGAGAAGAGAGGAGAGAGGGATGAGAAGAGAGGGATGAGAAGAGAGGAGAGAGGGATGAGAAGAGAGGGATGAGAAGAGAGGAGAGAGGGATGAGAAGAGAGGGATGAGAAGAGAGAGATGGGAAGACAGGGATGAGAAACAGAGGGATGAGAAGAGAGGGATGAGAAGAGAGAGATGGGAAGAGAGGGATGAGAAGAGAGGGATGAGAAGAGAGGGATGAGAAGAGAGAGATGGGAAGAGAGAGATGAGAAGAGAGGGATGAGAAGATAGGGATGAGAATAGAGGAGAGAGGGATGAGAAGAGAGGGATGAGAAGAGAGGGATGAGAAGAGAGAGATGGGAAGAGAGAGATGAGAAGAGAAGGATGAGAAGATAGGGATGAGAAGAGAGGAGAGAGGGATGAGAAGAGAGGGATGAGAAGAGAGGGATGAGAAGATAAGGATGAGAAGAGAGGGATGAGAAGAGAGTGATGAGAAGAGAGAGATCGGAAGAGAGGGATGAGAAGAGAGAGATGGGAAGAGAGGGATGAGAAGAGAGGGATGAGAAGATAGGGATGAGAAGAGAGGATAGAGGGATGAGAAGAGAGGGATGACAAGAGAGGAGAGAGCGATGAGAAGAGAGGTATGAGAAGAGAGGAGAGAGGGATGAGAAGAGAGGGATGAGAAGAGAGGGATGAGAAGAGAGGGATGAGAAGTGAGGGATGAGAAGAGAGAGATGAGAAGAGAGGGATGAGAAGAGAGAGATGGGAAGAGAGAGAGATGAGAAGAGAGGGATGAGAAAACAGGGATGAGAAGAGAGGGATGAGAAGAGAGGAGAGAGGGATGAGAAGAGAGAGATGAGAAAAGAGGGGTGAGAAGAGAGGGATGAGAAGAGAGGGATGAGAAAAGAGGGATGAGAAGAGAGAGATGAGAAGAGAGGGATGAGAAGAGAGGAGAGAGGGATGAGAAGAGAGGGATGAGAAGAGAGGGGATGAGAAGAGAGAGATGAGAGAGAGAGAGGATGAGAAGAGAGAGATGGGAAAGAGAGAGAGAAGAGATGGGATGAGAAAAGAGGGATGAGAAGAGAGGGATGAGAAGAGAGGAGAGAGGGATGAGAAGAGAGAGATGAGAAAAGAGGGGTGAGAAGAGAGGGATGAGAAGAGAGGGATGAGAAAAGAGGGATGAGAAGAGAGGAGAGAGGGATGAGAAGAGAGAGATGGGAAGAGAGAGATGAGAAGAGATGGAGGAGGGATAAGAGAGGATGAGAAGAGAGGATATAGAGAGGGAATATTAGAAGAGAGAGATGAGAAAGAGGGAGAGAAGAAGAGGAGAGAGGGTGAGAAGAGAGGGATTAGAAGAGAGGAAATGAGAGAGAGAGGAATGGAGAGAAAGAGGAGAGAGGGGAGATGGATGAGGAGAGAGGGATGAGAAGAGAGAAGAGTTGGATTAGAAGAGAGGGATGAGAAGAGATGAGAGAGGGTAGATGAGGAGAGAGGAGAGGGATGAGAAGAGAGGGATGAGAAGAGAGGGGAGATATTAGAAGAGAGAGAGAGAGGGATGAGGAGATGAGGATTATGAGAAGAGAGGGATGAGAAGAGAGAGATGAGGAAGAGAGGAGAGAGGAATGAGGAAGAGAGGGATGAGAAGAGAGGGATGAGAAGATGAGAGATGAGAAGAGAGGAGAGAGAGGAATGATGGAAGAGAGGGATGAGAGAGAGGGGATGAAAAGAGATTAGAGATTAATGAGGAGAGAGGGATGAGAAGAGAGGGATTAGATAATGAGATGAGAGAGGGAAGAGGAGAGAGGGATGAAGAAGAGAGAAGATGAGAAGAGAGAGATGGGAAGATAGGGATGAGAAGAGAGGGATGAGAAAGAGGGATGAGAGAGAGGAGAGAGGAAGAGAGGGATGAGAAGAGAGAGATGAGAAGAAGAGATGATGAGAAGATATAGAGATGAGAAGAGAGGGATGAGAAGAGAGGGATGTGAGAAGAGAGGGATGAGAAGAGAGGGATGAGAAGAGAGGGATGGAAGAGAGGGATGAGAAGAGAGAGATGATGAGAAGATGGGTTTTACCATGCTATCTTTCTAAATCAAGGGACAGATGAAGCCTATACCATGAATACAAAGGAGTCCATGGCTGTGTCTCAAATCGCACACAATTCCCTACATAGGTCAAAAGGAGTGCACTATGTAGGGAATAGGGTGTCATTCTCTGGTCAAAAGGAGTGCACTATGTAGGGAATAGGGTGCCATTCTCTGGTCAAAAGGAGTGCACTATGTAGGGAATAGGGTGTCATTCTCTGGTCTAAAGTAGTGCACTATATAGGGAATAGGGTGCCATTCTCTGGTCAAAAGGAGTGCACTATGTAGGGAATAGGGTGTCATTTGGGATGCATTCTAAAATAATCCTTCTGTTTTCTTTCTGTATTTTTTTGTGTGAATATAAAGTTGACTTATTTACACCACATGCTGGTGGTGTGGGACTCTTGGGTGGGAGTCCTACCTTGAGTGGATTAATGTGAGTGCTTTCAGTGCCAGTGTTAACCAGGAGTCAGTCAAAGCTTCAATTTCTGCTCTCAATTGTAACCAGGCTTCTCGTTTGGCTGGGCCCAGCAGACCTGAGAGAGGAAAGGAGAGACGAAGGGAAACAATGTTTAGGTTGGAGTCACCTCCAAATACCTTCAACATTTCAGAAAATGTACCCTGACCAACCAAGTGTGCTTTTAAACATTCACAGAGGCACAGACACACAGAGGCAGAGGCACGCATGCACACAGGCAGGCAGGCAGGCAGGCAGGCAGGCAGGCAGGCAGGCAGGCAGGCAGGCAGGCAGCCAGGCAGGCAGGCAGGCAGGCAGGCAGGCAGGTAGGCAGGCAGGTAGGCAGGCAGGCAGGCAGGCAGGCACACAGGCAGGCAAGCAAACACCTCCCTTGTCTGCACCCTCTTCCCTGCCAGCAGTGTTCTGAGTCTCAGCAAGGCAGAGGTGGTGTGTGTGTGTGTTCAGAGTGAGGCAGAGCAGTGTGTGTTATTGGGGATTACCTCCAACGTTATTTTTGTAGGTGGTGTAGATTTCTTTTACTCGTCTGTAGCGGAAGGCCAGTTTTCTCATCCAGTCCACCCCTCCTCTCACGCCCGTGGCTAGGCACAGGTTGGCACTGGTCGCTGCCGCATGAAACCCATCCGACCCAAAGTTATACGTACTGCATGGGCACAGAGAGAAAGAAAGAGAGAAAGAGAGATAGAGAGAAGGGGTAGAAAGAGAGAGAGCGAGAGAAAGAGAGAGAAATATGAGATCTGTTAGCTCAAACTGCACCACTGCTGACGCTAGGAAAAACAGGGAGGTCATTCCAAAAAGGATCCATTCTAGGACGCCAGGAACAGATCATTGTGAGTGGTTTAGAACTGTGGAACTGTAGCTACCTCAGATCCTGACCATTGTCATCAGATGAGACGTCATCGATGTGGACCTGGTCACACTCCTAAAACACAGAGAAGAGATACATTGAGTGAACATAGATGCATAATACCACATTCCCATGCATAATAAAAAAAAATCCACATTATGAAATTTATACCAGTTCACAGTACACATTTTACGTTATAATTTTGAGGGAGCAAAATAGCAATTTCTCTCAAGTTATATTTCAAAACACATTTTTTAATTCACTGAGGAATTCACCCCAATTGAAATCCCTCTCTGGCTCCACCCTTCAAATCAGTCTTCCTCTGGTTTCCTCCACCTGCTCTCTCCTAGCAAAAATAAACCTCATGCCTGAGTCCCAAATAGCACTATTCCCTATATAGTGCACTACATTTGACCAGGGCTCATAGGGGAATAGGGTGCCATTTGGGACGTAGCTCTCATGATGACTGGTTCTGTCCCTGTGGCCCACAAGACTCTGACCACTAGGTGAATCTCTAGATGTGCCCATCCTCAGACCCTGATCCCCTGATCCGAACCCTCATCAGCTGGGTAGTTGATTAGCCATGTGTGGGAGCAGACTGATTGGAGATCTTTGTACACATGGAATTATATTTGGAGTTATGTCGAGGGATATTTTATTTTAACCCTTGCAACGAAGAACCAGATATTTTCATTCAATGCAACCGTTATTTTATCAGAAAGTTGTCTCAAGTCACATTCTAGAGAAGAGGAGGAGAGAGTAGAGGAGGGTAGAGAAGAGGAGGAGAGAGAAGAGGAGGGTAGAGAAGAGGAGGAGAGAGAAGAGGAGGGTAGAGAAGAGGAGGAGAGAGAAGAGGAGGGTAGAGAAGAGGAGGAGAGAGAAGAGGAGGGTAGAGAAGAGGAGGAGAGAGAAGAGGAGAGAGAGAAGAGGAGGAGAGAGAAGAGGAAAAGAGAGAAGAGGAGGGTAGAGAAGAGGAGGAGAGAGAAGAGGAGGGTAGAGAAGAGGAGGAGAGAGAAGAGGAGGGTAGAGAAGAGGAGGAGAGAGAAGAGGAGGAGAGAGAAGAGGAGGAGAGAGAAGAGGAAGAGAGAGAAGAGGAGGGTAGAGAAGAGGAGGAGAGAGAAGAGGAGGGTAGAGAAGAAGAGGAGAGAGAAGAGGAAGAGAGAGAAGAGGAGGAGAGAGAAGAGAGGGTAGAGAAGAGGAGGGTAGAGAAGAGGAAGAGAGAGAAGAGGATGGTAGAGAATAGGAGGGTAGAGAAGAGGAGGGTATAGAAGAGGAGGGCAGAGAAGAGGAGGAGAGAGGAGGAGGAGAGAGAAGAGGAGGGTAGAGAGACAGAGGAGGGTAGAAGAGGAGGGCAGAGAAGAGGAGAGAGAGAAGGGGAGGGTAGAGAAGAGGAGGGTAGAGAAGAGGAAGGAGAGAAGGGGAGGAGAGAGAAGAGGAGGGTAGAGAAATTAGGAGAGAGAAGAGGAGGAGAGAGAGAAGGGAATAAGATAAAAGGGGAGAGATAGAATTCGAGAGGAGAGAGAAGAGGAGGGTAGGAGAAGAGAGGAGAGAGGAAAGGAGTTAGGAGGAGAGGGTAGAAGAGGAGGAGGAGAAGAGAAGAGATGAGAGAGAAGAGGAGGAGAGAAAGGAGGAGAGTAGAAGCAGGAGGAGAGAGAAAGGAAGAAAAGAGGAGGTGAGAGAAGAGGAGGGAGAGAAAGGAATGAGAGAGAAAGAGGAGGACGAGAGAACGAGGAGGAGAGAGAAGAGGAGGTGAGAGAAGAGGAGGGTAGAGAAGAGGAAGAGAGAGAAGAGGAGGAGAGAGAAGAGGAGGTTAGAGAAGAGGAGGGTTGAGAAGAGGAAGAGAGAGAAGAGGAGGAGAGAGAAGAGGAAGAGAGAGAAGAGGAGGAGAGAGAAGAGGAGGTTAGAGAAGAGGAGTGTTGAGAAGAGGAGGGTATAGAAGAGGAGGGCAGAGAAGAGGAGGAGAGAGGAGGAGGAGAGAGAAGAGGAGGGTAGAGAAGAGGAGGAGAGAGAAGGGGAGGGTAGAGAAGAGGAGGGTAGAGAAGAGGAAGAGAGAGAAGGGGAGGAGAGAGAAGAGGAGGGTAGAGAAATTAGGAGAGAGAAGAGGAGGAGAGAGAAGAGGAGGAGAGAAAAGGGGAGGAGATAGAAGAGGAGGGTATAGAAGAGGAGGAGAGAGAAGGGGAGGAGAGAGAAGAGGAGGAGAGAGAAGAGGAGGGGAGAGAAGAGGAGGGTAGAGAAGAGGAGAGAGAGAAGAGGAGGGTAGAGAAGAGGAGGTGAGAGAAGAGGAAGGGTAGAGAAAGAGGAAGAGAGAGAAGAGGAGGTGAGAGAAGTGGAGGGTAGAGAAGAGGAGGAGAGAGAAGAGGAGGAGAGAGAAGAGGAGGAGAGAGAAGAGGAGGTGAGAGAAGAGGAGGGTAGAGAAGAGGAAGAGAGAGAAGAGGAGAGAGATAAGAGGAGGGTAGATAAGAGGAGACAGAAGAGAGGAAGAGAAGGAGAGAGAATAAGGGAGGAGACAGAAGAGGTAGGGTAGAGAATAGGAGGAGAGAGAAGAGGAGGAGAGAGAAGAGGAAAGTAGAGAAGAGGATGAGAGAGAAGAGGTGGAGAGAGAAGAGGAGGAGAGAGAAGGGGAGGGTAGAGAAGAGGAGGGTAGAGAAGAGGGAGGAGAGAGAAGAGGAGGAGAGAGAAGAGGAGGGAGAGAGAGAAGGGGAGGGTAAGAAGATGAGGAGAGAGAAGAGGAGGAGAGAGAAGAGGAGGAGAGAGAAGGGGAGGAGAAAGAAGAGGAGGGTAGAGAAATGAGGAGGAGAGAGAAGAGGAGGAGAGAGAAGAGGAGGAGAGAGAAGAGGAGGGTAGAGAAGAGGAGGAGAGAGAAGAGGAGGGTAGAGAAGAGGAGGAGAGAGAAGAGGATGAGAGAGAAGATGAGGAGAGAGAAGAGGAGGAGAGAAAAGGGGAGGAGAGAGAAGAGGAGGAGAGAGAAGAGGAGGAGAGAGAAGGGGAGGGTAGAGAAGAGGAGGAGAGAGAAGAGGAGGAGAGAGAAGAGGAGGGTAGAGAAGAGGAGGGAGAGAAGAGGAGGAGAGAGAAGAGGAGGAGAGAGGAAGGGGGAGGGTAGAGAAGAGAGGGTAGAGAAGAGGAGAGAGAGAAGAGGAGAGAGAAGAGAGAGAAGAAGAGGGTAGAGAAGAGGAGGAGAGAGAAGAGGAGGAGAGAGAAGGGGAGGGTAGAGAAGAGGAGGTGAGAGAAATAGTGAAGAGAGAGAAAGAGAGGAGAGTCGGAGGAAAGAAGACGAGAGAAGAGAAGAGGTTAGAGAATAGAGAACAGGAGTAGAGATCCTTTGAGAAGGAGAGAGAAAAGTAGACTTAGAGAAGAACCAAAAGGGGGGACGAGAAGAGAGAGGAGAGGAGACAAAGGAAGGAGAGAGAATAGGATAGATAAAGAGAAGGCGAGGAGAGAGAAGAGGAGGTTAGAGAAATGAGGAGAGAGAAGAGGAGGGTAGAGAAATTTGAAGAGAGAAGGGGAGGAGAGAGAAGAGGAGTGAGAGAGAATAGGAGGATGAGAGAAGAGGAGGAGAGAGAAGAGGAGTAAAGAGAAAGGAGGAATGAGAAGGCGCGGAAAGACAAGAGGAGGAGGGGAGAAGAGGAGGGTAGAGAAATGAGGAGAGAGAACGAGGGATGGTAGAGAGAGGAGGAGAGAGAAGGGGAGGGTAGAGAAGAGGAGAAGAGAGAAGAGGAGGGTAGAGAAGAGGAAGAGAGAGAAGAGGAGGTGAGAGAAGAGGAGGGTAGAGAAGAGGAGGAGAGAATAAAGACATCCATCGTGTTATGGACAGTCTGTGTGTCGCTGTCTGCACGTTTGTGTCTGCCCATGCGTCTGCCTGTGTGTGTGTGCTCTGACTCGTCTTGGAGAGGGATTCTGCAGCTCTCTCTGATTCAGGTCGCAGCCTCAGTAACACCAATCCAGACGTTCTGCTAATGCAACCTACTTGAAAAATTTTACCTGATGCTAACCGCCAATGAAATTATGACCTCTGATTGCTGCTGCGCCACACACCAAACACAGCCCCGAGGCTAGGGCCACAGCACTGCACAGCCGAGCACTCTCTCTCTTCCGCTCTCTCACCCAGTCAAACACTCTCTTTCAAACTCTCTCTCTCTCTCTTTCTAACGCTCTCTCTCTCTCTCTCTCTCTCTCTCTCTCTCTCTTTCTAACGCTCTCTCTCTCTCTCTTTCTAACGCTCTCTCTCTCTCTTTCTAACGCTCTCTCTCTCTCTCTCCTCTCTCTCTCTCTCTCTCTCTCTTTCTAACGTTCTCTCTCTCTCTCTTTCTAACGCTCTCTCTCTCTCTTTCTAACGCTCTCTCTCTCTCTCTCCTCTCTCTCTCTCTCCCCTCTCTCTCTCTCTCTCTCTTTCTAACGCTCTCTCTCTCTCTCTCTCTCTTTCTAACGCTCTCTCTCTCTCTCTCTCTATCTCTCTCTCTCTCTCTCTCTCTCTCTCTCTCTCTCTCTCTCTCTCTTTCTAACGCTCTCTCTCTCTCTCTCTGTCTCTCTCTCTTACTCTCTCTTTCCCTCTCTCTCTCTCTCACCCTCTCTCTCTCTCTCTCTCTCTCTCTCTCTCTCTCTCTCTCTCTCTCTCTCTCTGCAGCCTGAAAATCTGTTATTAGTTTTCGTTCATATGAGTGTTCCACTACCCCCCTCCTCTCCTCCTTCCTTCCTCATCCCTCCTTCCCTCCTCTCCTCCTTCCTTCCTCATCCCTCCCTCCCTCCCCTCTCCTCTCCTCTCCTCTCTCCTCTCTCCTCTCCTCTCCTCCTCCTCTCCTCTCCTCTCCTCTCTCTCTCTCCTCTCCTCTCCTCTCCTCTCCTCTCCTCTCCTCTCCTCTCCTCTCCTCTCCTCTCCTCTCCTCTCCTCTCCTCTCCTCTCCTCTCCTCTCCTCTCCTCTCCTCTCTCCTCTGCTTCAGAGAGGGCTAAATGTGAAGGAGTCCTGGTTCTGTATTTTGATCAACACACTACATGGGCCAGAACAAGACAGGCTCACTGCTTACTGCCTTCTGCCCTACAAAATATCACGTATGTATAATAATCCTTTATAATGTATATTAATGCACCTATAATGTGTTATGACACGGACTATAAGAAAGTGTTACCACTACAGCTGAAAGTAAATGTACAAAGCAAAAGTAAGGAGAATGGAAGAATGGGTGTGATTGATGAACGCTGCAGTTCCAAGAGAACTCCGATTTTTATGATTAAACATTTTCTTTTTCTTTATCTTATAGTTTTTCTTCCCTTTTAATCTATGAGGAATAACACACCATGAGGAATAACACACCATGAGGAATAACACACCGTGAGGAATAACACACCATGAGGAATAACACACCATGAGGAATAACACACCATGAGGAATAACACACCATGAGGAATAACAACACACCATGAGGAATAACACACCATGAGGAATAACACACCGTGAGGAATAACACACCATGAGGAATAACACACCGTGAGGAATAACACACCATGAGGAATAACAACACACCATGAGGAATAACACACCATGAGGAATAACACACCATGAGGAATAACACACCATGAGGAATAACAACACACCATGAGGAATAACACACCATGAGGAATAACACACCATGTGGAATAACAACACACCATGAGGAATAACAACACACCATGAGGAATAACACACCATGAGGAATAACAACACACCATGAGGAATAACAACACACCATGAGGAATAACACACCATGAGGAATAACACACCATGTGGAATAACACACTGTGAGGAATAACAACACACCATGAGGAATAACACACCATGAGGAATAACACACCATGAGGAATAACACACCATGAGGAATAACACACCATGAGGAATAACACACCATGAGGAATAACACACCGTGAGGAATAACACACTGTGAGGAATAACAACACACCATGTGGAATAACAACACACCATGTGGAATAACACACCATGAGGAATAACACACCGTGAGGAATAACAACACACCATGTGGAATAACACACCATGTGGAATAACACACCGTGAGGAATAACACACCGTGAGGAATAACACCGTGAGGAATAACACACCATGAGGAATAACACACCATGAGGAATAACACACCATGAGGAATAACACACCATGCATCTGATCTGTACTTTCAATCACTTAAATATTAAATTCCTGCTTGGGGATAAGTAGTTTAAAGTTGGTTGCGTAACTAAATGATGAATAGGCTAAGTCCTCACCTATTTGAAGTTCTTATTAAACCATTTATCCTGGAAGTTGAAACTAAGGAAGGAGGGAGTTTAAATTCCTTTGGCTTTATAGGACGAAAAATCCTTACCCGCTTTGTGAAGCTTTTTAATTAACTTTCAGACGTGTGTTAAGACACCCAAACACAGCTAGGATTTCCTTGTTTTAAGTCCTTCTGAGCGAGGCCAAACGCTGACGTTATTGCATTCCTGCCTAATGCTAGAGCAGAGGTAAGGGTAAGGGCTTTGGACCGTAAACCTTTTTTTTTATTTTACTAGTTCCCCTCTGAACAAATTTTTCATCTCCCTGGATATGTGGGGAAAGGGAGGAGAAACTCAAAACAGCTGTTCAGTAATTCTTGACCCCCAACCCCTGCTCTAATGCTGCCATTCTCAGCCAAGCCCTCTCCCTGAATCTAACATACAAAGAGGAAAAGACTTTGACCCTTTGACCCCCCCCTTCTCCATTCTCCCTCTTCATTCTCCCTCTCCCCCCTCTCCATTCTCCCTCTCCATTCTCCCTCCCCCCCCCCCCCTCCATTCTCCCTCTCCCCCCTCTCCATTCTCCCTCTCCCCCCTCTCCATTCTCCCTCTCCATTCTCCCTCTCCCCCCTCTCCATTCTCCCTCTCCCCCTCTCCATTCCCCCTCTATCTATTCTACTGTAAATCACAAGTATTTCTCCACTGTATCTCCCAACTTGCTGATGAACCACACACTACCACACACTACCAGCCCACTAGAAAAGCCCCTGCATTCTACCTCTTTAATATAAGACAGCTAATTATAATCTCTGGCTCTCTCTCCCGCTATATCTCTCTCCACATCATGTTGGCAGGTAGCTTAGTGGTTAAGAGCGTTGTGCCAGTAACCGAAAGCTTGCTGGTTCTAATCCCTGAGCCGACTAGGTGAAAAATCTGCCGATGTGCCCTTGAGCAAGGCACTTAACCCTAATTGCTCCTGTAAGTCGCTCTGGATAAGAGCATCTGCTAAATGACTAAAATGTACAAATGTAATGTCAAACAACAATGGCTTACTATTGTCCTGTGTTTTTCTCTTCACCCCAGTGACAGCTAGCTAGCATGGAGCAGAAGTGATATCTGAGAACAATATTACTCAGGCTAGAAAGGTATTTCACAGACCTGACACAGACACACACAACTCTGAAAACAGAAGTTATAAAATGTGTTTTATCAATTAGGTCTAATGGATGTTTAGCTAGATGTTTAAACAGAACCGAACAACAACTCATATGGAACACTATATAGGAGTTCAGGTAGGTCTGGAACAATATGACAGAGTTCAGGTAGGTCTGGAACAATATGATAGAGTTCAGGTAGGTCTGGAACAATATGATAGAGTTCAGGTAGGTCTGGAACAATATGACAGAGTTCAGGTAGGTCTGGAACAATATGATAGAGTTCAGGTAGGTCTGGAACAATATGACAGAGTTCAGGTAGGTCTGGAACAATATGACAGAGTACAATACGATAGAGTTCTGGTAGGTCTGGAACAATACAATAGAGTTCAGGTAGGTCTGGAACAATATGACAGAGTTCAGGTAGGTCTGGAACAATATGATAGAGTTCAGGTAGGTCTGGAACAATACAATAGAGTTCAGGTAGGTCTGGAACAATACAATAGAGTTCAGGTAGGTCTGGAACAATATGATAGAGTTCAGGTAGGTCTGGAACAATATGATAGAGTTCAGGTAGGTCTGGAACAATATGACAGAGTACAATACGATAGAGTTCAGGTAGGTCTGGAACAATACGATAGAGTTCAGGTAGGTCTGGAACAATATGACAGAGTTCAGGTAGGTCTGGAACAATATGACAGAGTTCAGGTAGGTCTGGAACAATACAATAGAGTTCAGGTAGGTCTGGAACAATATGACAGAGTTCAGGTAGGTCTGGAACAATATGATAGAGTTCAGGTAGGTCTGGAACAATATGACAGAGTTCAGGTAGGTCTGGAACAATATGATAGAGTTCAGGTAGGTCTGGAACAATATGACAGAGTTCAGGTAGGTCTGGAACAATATGACAGAGTTCAGGTAGGTCTGGAACAATACAATAGAGTTCAGGTAGGTCTGGAACAATATGATAGAGTTCAGGTAGGTCTGGAATAATATGACAGAGTTCAGGTAGGTCTGGAACAATATGACAGAGTTCAGGTAGGTCTGGAACAATATGATAGAGTTCAGGTAGGTCTGGAACAATATGATAGAGTTCAGGTAGGTCTGGAACAACATGACAGAGTTCAGGTAGGTCTGGAACAACATGACAGAGTTCAGGTAGGTCTGGAACAATATGTGTTGGAACATATGGTACTAGATTTAATGTTTCAATGTCATGGAGTGAATGTACATGATGTCCCACAGCTATCTGATCTCTCTCTAATACACGTTTTCATGTTTTATCTGGTCACATCCAGGGCCACACCACGAGTTTCACTGAATAATGTAGTAGATTAGACGTGGAACAGACGTGTGTAAGAGAGAAACACAACAAGGGTTTTTGCCATGCCAGACAACACCCAATTGGTGTTTTTGGCCCCTGTGTGTTTGTTTGTGTGTGTGTGTGTGTGTGTGTGTGTGTGTGTGTGTGTGTGTGTGTGTGTGTGTGTGTGTGTGTCAGAGGAGGCTGCCGAGGGGAGGACGGCTCATAATAATGGCTGGAATGGAGTGAACGGAATGGCATCAAACACATGGAAACCATGTGTTTGATGAGTTCGATACCATTCCATATATTCCGTTCCAGCCATTACTATGAGCCAGTCCTCCCCAGTTAAGGTGTTACCGACCTCCTGTGGTGGTGGTGTGTGTGTGTGTGTGTCCGTTCCTGCGTGCGTTCTCTCTTTTCCCGGCCCTTTCTGCTGCTGTGGACGAATCACTCTGTGTTTACATAGCCCTTTTAATTCACCCGGGTTTTTTATTACGACACACAATTAACAGTTGTGTTATTAGTGGGGGCCCAGCCTGGCCTCGCTCGGCACCCGGACCGCCAGGAAGGGAAGGCTAGAGGGGCCACAATTAGTGTTCCCAGCTGGGCCTGGTATAAAGCCCTGGCCAGCCTCTCTGGTAGTCTACTCTGGGGCTAATGGTAGTGGTGATGGGGTAATGTCTTACAGTTACTGTCTCTCAGTAACACACTGTCTGAGTGGCTGCGTCTCAAACTACCCCCCTATGCCCTGGGGCCTGGTTAAAAGTATTGCACTATACAGGGGAACAGGGTGCCACAGTCATTTATTAGGAGGCACTTGTTAAGGCCTCGTAAACACCACGGAACTAACAACCAGGAACGAGGGTGGTTAGGTTAGGAAGCTACTGTAATGGGTAGGATTTATGGGTTAGTACTGGATGGTTAGATAGCTGGACAGGTCAGGGTTTAGGGGTTAGTACTGGATGGTTAGATAGCTGGACAGGTCAGGGTTTAGGGGTTAGTACTGGGTGGTTAGATAGCTGGACAGGTAAGGGTTTAGGGGTTAGTACTGGGTGGTTAGATAGCTGGACAGGTCAGGGTTTAGGGGTTAGTACTGGGTGGTTAGATAGCTGGACAGGTCAGGGTTTAGGGGTTAGTACTGGGTGGTGAGATAGCTGGACAGGTAAGGGTTTAGGGGTTAGTACTGGGTGGTTAGATAGCTGGACAGGTAAGGGTTTAGGGGTTAGTACTGGGTGGTTAGATAGCTGGACAGGTCAGGGTTTAGGGGTTAGTACTGGGTGGTTAGATAGCTGGACAGGTCAGGGTTTAGGGGTTAGTACTGGGTGGTTAGATAGCTGGACAGGTGTGTGTGGCAGTGAGTGGGTGGGTGACTGGGTGACTGAGTGGCTGGCTGACTGACTGGCTGGCTGACTGAGTGGCTGGCTGACTGACTGGCTGGCTGACTGGCTGGCTGACTGAGTGGCTGGCTGACTGACTGGCTGGCTGACTGGCTGGCTGGGTGACTGGGTGACTGAGTGGCTGGCTGACTGACTGACTGACTGACTGGCTGACTGACTGGCTGGCTGACTGACTGACTGGCTGGCTGACTGACTGGCTGGCTGACTGACTGGCTGACTGACTGGCTGGCTGACTGAGTGGCTGACAAGCAGCGCTCCTCACAAAACCTACAATCACCTCTAACTGAGTCCAGATGGTCCTACTGTACGCACAGACAGAAATCCTCCGCTCCTCCCTCAACAATCCACTAGCAATTACTCCTTATGCAAACACTTTGTCTTTCTGTTTAATTCATCAGACCTTTTTTCTCTTTAACCTGTCTGTCTGAAAGGCAGTGCTTGTCTTCAGTTAGAAAATAAGACAAAACAACAAAGCGGTAGACGAAAGAGAGGAAGCTACTGTGTGAATAAAGAGAGGAAGCTACTGTGTGAAGAAAGAGAGGAAGCTACTATGTGAAGAAAGAGAGGAAGCTACTGTGTGAAGAAAGAGAGGAAGCTACTGTGTGCAGAAAGAGAGGAAGTTATTGTGTGAAGAAAGAGAGGAAGCTACTGAATGAAGAAAGAGAGGACGCTACTGTGTGAAGAAAGAGAGGAAGCTATTGTGTGAAGAAAGAGAGGAAGCTACTGGGTGAAGAAAGAGAGGAAGCTACTGTGTGAAGAAAGAGAGGAAGCTACTATGTGAAGAAAGAGAGGAAGCTATTGTGTGAAGAAAGAGAGGAAGCTACTGTGTGAAGAAAGAGAGGAAGCTACTGTGTGAAGAAAGAGAGGAAGCTAATGTGTGAAGAAAGAGAGGAAGCTACTGTGTGCAGAAAGAGAGTAAGCTACTGTGTGCAGAAAGAGAGGTAGCTACTGTTTGCAGAAAGAGAGGAAGCTACTGTGTGAAGAAAGAGATGAAGCTATTGTGTGAAGAAAGAGAGGAAGCTACTGTGTGAAGAAAGAGAGGAAGCTACTGTGTGCAGAAAGAGAGGAAGCTACTATGTGAAGAAAGAGAGGAAGCTACTGTGTGAAGAAAGAGAGGAAGCTACTATGTGAAGAAAGAGAGGAAGCTATTGTGTGAAGAAAGAGAGGAAGCTACTGTGTGAAGAAAGAGAGGAAGCTACTGTGTGAAGAAAGAGAGGAAGCTAATGTGTGAAGAAAGAGAGAAAGCTACTGTGTGCAGAAAGAGAGTAAGCTACTGTGTGCAGAAAGAGAGGTAGCTACTGTTTGCAGAAAGAGAGGAAGCTACTGTGTGAAGAAAGAGATGAAGCTATTGTGTGAAGAAAGAGAGGAAGCTACTGTGTGAAGAAAGAGAGGAAGCTACTGTGTGCAGAAAGAGAGGAAGCTACTATGTGAAGAAAGAGAGGAAGCTACTGTGTGAAGAAAGAGAGGAAGCTACTGTGTGAAGAAAGAGAGGAAGCTATTGTGTGAAGAAAGAGAGGAAGCTACTGTGTGAAGAAAGAGAGGAAGCTACTGTGTGAAGAAAGAGAGGAAGCTACTGTGTGCAGAAAGAGAGGAAGCTACTGTGTGAAGAAAGAGAGGAAGCTACTGTGTGAAGAAAGAGAGGAAGCTACTGTGTGCAGAAAGAGAGGAAGCTACTGTGTGAAGAAAGAGAGGAAGATACTGTGTGAAGAAAGAGAGGAAGCTATTGTGTGAAGAAAGAGAGGAAGCTACTGTGTGAAGAAAGAGAGGAAGCTACTGTGTGAAGAAAGAGAGGAAGCTACTGTGTGCAGAAAGTGAGGAAGCTACTGTGTGCAGAAAGAGAGGAAGCTACTGTGTGAAGAAAGAGAGGAAGCTACTGTGTGCAGAAAGAGAGGAAGCTACTGTGTGAAGAAAGAGAGGAAGCTACTGTGTGAAGAAAGAGAGGAAGCTACTGTGTGAAGAAAGAGAGGAAGCTACTGTGTGCAGAAAGAGAGTAAGATACTGTGTGCAGAAAGAGAGGTAGCTACTGTTTGCAGAAAGAGAGGAAGCTACTGTGTGAAGAAAGAGAGGAAGCTACTGTGTGCAGAAAGAGAGGAAGCTACTGTGTGCAGAAAGAGAGGAGGCTACTGTGTGAAGAAAGAGAGGAAGCTACTGTGTGAAGAAAGAGAGGAAGCTACTGTGTGCAGAAAGAGAGGAAGCTACTGTGTGAAGAAAGAGAGGAAGCTAATGTGTGAAGAAAGAGAGTAAGCTACTGTGTGCAGAAAGAGAGGAAGCTACTGTGTGCAGAAAGAGATGAAGCTACTGTGTGAAGAAAGAGAGGAAGCTACTGTGTGCAGAAAGAGAGGAAGCTTCTGTGTGAAGAAAGAGAGGAAGCTACTGTGTGAAGAAAAAGAGGAATCTACTGTGTGAAAAAAGAGAGGAAGCTATTGTGTCCAGAAAGAGAGGAAGCTACTGTGTGCAGAAAGAGAGGAAGCTACTGTGTGCAGAAAGAGAGGAAGCTACTGTGTGCAGAAAGAGAGGAAGCTACTGTGTGAAGAAAGAGAGGAAGCTACTGTGTGCAGAAAGAGAGGAAGCTACTGTGTTCAGAAAGAGAGGAAGCTACTGTGTGAAGAAAGAGAGGAAGCTACTGTGTGAAGAAAGAGAGGAAGCTATTTTGTGCAGAAAGAGAGGAAGCTACTGTGTGCAGAAAGAGAGGTAGCTACTGTGTGCAGAAAGATAGGAAGCTACTGTGTGAAGAAAGAGAGGAAGCTACTGTGTGCAGAAAGAGAGGAAGCTACTGTGTGAAGAAAGAGAGGAAGCTACTGTGTGCAGAAAGAGAGGAAGCTACTGTGTGCAGAAAGAGAGGAAGCTACTGTGTGAAGAAAGGGAGGAAGCTACTGTGTGAAGAAAGAGAGGAAGCTATTTTGTGCAGAAAGAGAGGAAGCTACTGTGTGCAGAAAGAGAGGAAGCTACTGTGTGAAGAAAGAGAGGAAGCTACTGTGTGAAGAAAGAGAGGAGGCTACTGTGTGAAGAAAGAGAGGAAGCTACTCTGTGAAGAAAGAGAGGAAGCTATTGTGTGCAGAAAGAGAGGAAGCTACTCTGTGCAGAAAGAGAGGAAGCTACTGTGTGCAGAAAGAGAGGAAGCTACTGTGTGAAGAAAAAGAGGAAGCTACTCTGTGCAGAAAGAGAGGAAGCTACTGTGTGCAGAAAGAGAGGAAGCTACTGTGTGAAGAAAGAGAGGAAGCTACTGTGTGCAGAAAGAGAGGAAGCTACTGTGTGCAGAAAGAGAGGAAGCTACTGTGTGAAGAAAGAGAGGAAGCTACTGTGTGAAGAAAGAGAGGAAGCTATTTTGTGCAGAAAGAGAGGAAGCTACTGTGTGCAGAAAGAGAGGTAGCTACTGTGTGCAGAAAGAGAGGAAGCTACTGTGTGAAGAAAGAGAGGACGCTACTGTGTGCAGAAAGAGAGGAAGCTACTGTGTGAAGAAAGAGAGGAAGCTACTGTGTGAAGAAAGAGAGGAAGCTACTGTGTGCAGAAAGAGAGGAAGCTACTGTGTGCAGAAAGAGAGGAAGCTACTGTGTGAAGAAAGAGAGGAAGCTACTGTGTGAAGAAAGAGAGGAAGCTATTTTGTGCAGAAAGAGAGGAAGCTACTGTGTGCAGAAAGAGAGAGAGGTAGCTACTGTGTGCAGAAAGAGAGGAAGCTACTGTGTGAAGAAAGAGAGGACGCTACTGTGTGCAGAAAGAGAGGAAGCTACTGTGTGAAGAAAGAGAGGAAGCTACTGTGTGAAGAAAGAGAGGAAGCTACTGTGTGAAGAAAGAGAGGAAGCTATTTTGTGCAGAAAGAGAGGAAGCTACTGTGTGCAGAAAGAGAGGAAGCTACTGTGTGAAGAAAGAGAGGAAGCTACTGTGTGAAGAAAGAGAGGAAGCTAATGTGTGAAGAAAGAGAGGAAGCTAATGTGTGAAGAAAGAGAGGAAGCTACTGTGTGAAGAAAGAGAGGAAGCTACTCTGTGCAGAAAGAGAGGACTCTACTGTGTGCAGAAAGAGAGGAAGCTACTGTGTGCAGAAAGAGAGGAAGCTACTGTGTGCAGAAAGAGAGGAAGCTACTGTGTGAAGAAAGAGAGGAAGCTATTTTGTGCAGAAAGAGAGGAAGCTACTGTGTGCAAAAAGAGAGGTAGCTACTGTGTGCAGAAAGAGAGGAAGCTACTGTGTGAAGAAAGAGAGGAAGCTACTGTGTGCAGAAAGAGAGGAAGCTACTGTGTGAAGAAAGAGAGGAAGCTACTGTGTGAAGAAAGAGAGGAAGCTACTGTGTGAAGAAAGAGAGGAAGCTACTGTGTGAAGAAAGAGAGGAAGCTACTGTGTGAAGAAAGAGAGGAAGCTATTGTGTGAAGAAAGAGAGGAAGTTACTGTGTGCAGAAAGAGAGGAAGCTACTGTGTGAAGAAAGAGAGGAAGCTACTGTGTGAAGAAAGAGAGGAAGCTACTGTGTGAAGAAAGAGAGGAAGCTACTTTGTGTAGAAAGAGAGGAAGCTACTGTGTGAAGAAAGAGAGGAAGCTACTGTGTGATGAAAGAGAGGAAGCTACTCTGTGCAGAAAGAGAGGAAGCTACTGTGTGAAGAAAGAGAGGAAGCTACTCTGTGCAGAAAGAGAGGAAGCTACTGTGTGCAGAAAGAGAGGAAGCTACTGTGTGAAGAAAGAGAGGAAGCTACTGTGTGCAGAAAGAGAGGAAGCTACTGTGTGCAGAAAGAGAGGAAGCTACTGTGTGAAGAAAGAGAGGAAGCTACTGTGTGAAGAAAGAGAGGAAGCTATTTTGTGCAGAAAGAGAGGAAGCTACTGTGTGCAGAAAGAGAGGTAGCTACTGTGTGCAGAAAGAGAGGAAGGTACTGTGTGAAGAAAGAGAGGACGCTACTGTGTGCAGAAAGAGAGGAAGCTACTGTGTGAGAAAGAGAGGAAGCTACTGTGTGAAGAAAGAGAGGAAGCTACTGTGTGCAGAAAGAGAGGAAGCTACTGTGTGCAGAAAGAGAGGAATCTACTGTGTGAAGAAAGAGAGGAAGCTACTGTAAATGTCAGAAAGAGAGGAAGCTACTGTGTGAAGAAAGAGAGGAAGCTACTGTGTGAAGAAAGAGAGGAAGCTACTGTGTGCAGAAAGAGAGTAAGCTACTGTGTGCAGAAAGAGAGGTAGCTACTGTTTGCAGAAAGAGACGAAGCTACTGTGTGAAGAAAGAGAGGAAGCTACTGTGTGCAGAAAGAGAGGAAGCTACTGTGTGAAGAAAGAGAGGAAGCTAATGTGTGAAGAAAGAGAGGAAGCTACTGTGTGCAGAAAGAGATGAAGCTACTGTGTGCAGAAAGAGATGAAGCTACTGTGTGAAGAAAGAGAGGAAGCTACTGTGTGCAGAAAGAGAGGAAGCTACTGTGCGAAGAAAGAGAGGAAGCTACTGTGTGAAGAAAGAGAGGAAGCTATTGTGTGGAGAAAGAGAGGAAGCTACTGTGTGTAGAAAGAGAGTAAGCTACTGTGTGAAGAAAGAGAGGAAGCTACTGTGTGCAGAAAGAGAGGAAGCTACTGTGTGCAGAAAGAGAGGAAGCTACTGTGTGAAGAAAGAGAGGAAGCTACTGTGTGAAGAAAGAGAGGAAGCTATTTTGTGCAGAAAGAGAGGAAGCTACTGTGTGCAGAAAGAGAGGAAGCTACTGTGTGCAGAAAGAGAGGAAGCTACTGTGTGAAGAAAGAGAGGTAGCTACTGTGTGCAGAAAGAGAGGAAGCTACTGTGTGCAGAAAGAGAGGAAGCTACTGTGTGAAGAAAGAGAGGAAGCTACTGTGTGAAGAAAGAGAGGAAGCTATTTTGTGCAGAAAGAGAGGAAGCTACTGTATGCAGAAAGAGAGGAAGCTACTGTGTGCAGAAAGAGAGGAAGCTACTGTGTGAAGAAAGAGAGGAAGCTACTGTGTGAAGAAAGAGAGGAAGCTACTGTGTGAAGAAAGAGAGGAAGCTATTGTGTGCAGAAAGAGAGGAAGCTACTCTGTGCAGAAAGAGAGGAATCTACTGTGTGCAGAAAGAGAGGAAGCTACTGTGTGAAGAAAGAGAGGAAGCTACTGTGTGCAGAAAGAGAGGAAGCTACTGTGTGCAGAAAGAGAGGAAGCTACTGTGTGAAGAAAGAGAGGAAGCTATTTTGTGCAGAAAGAGAGGAAGCTACTGTGTGCAAAAAGAGAGGTAGCTACTGTGTGCAGAAAGAGAGGAAGCTACTGTGTGAAGAAAGAGAGGAAGCTACTGTGTGAAGAAAGAGAGGAAGCTACTGTGTGCAGAAAGAGAGGAAGCTACTGTGTGAAGAAAGAGAGGAAGCTACTGTGTGAAGAAAGAGAGGAAGCTACTGTGTGCAGAAAGAGAGGAAGCTACTGTGTGCAGAAAGAGAGGAATCTACTGTGTGAAGAAAGAGAGGAAGCTACTGTAAATGTCAGAAAGAGAGGAAGCTACTGTGTGAAGAAAGAGAGGAAGCTACTGTGTGAAGAAAGAGAGGAAGCTACTGTGTGAAGAAAGAGAGGAAGCTACTGTGTGAAGAAAGAGAGGAAGCTACTGTGTGAAGAAAGAGAGGAAGCTATTGTGTGAAGAAAGAGAGGAAGCTACTGTGTGCAGAAAGAGAGGAAGCTACTGTGTGAAGAAAGAGAGGAAGCTACTGTGTGAATAAAGAGAGGAAGCTACTGTGTGAAGAAAGAGAGGAAGCTACTGTGTGCAGAAAGAGAGGAAGCTACTGTGTGAAGAAAGAGAGGAAGCTACTGTGTGAAGAAAGAGAGGAAGCTACTGTGTGAAGAAAGAGAGGAAGCTACTGTGTGCAGAAAGAGAGGAAGCTACTGTGTGAAGAAAGAGAGGAAGCTACTGTGTGAAGAAAGAGAGGAAGTTACTGTGTGAAGAAAGAGAGGAAAGAAAACGTGGATGAGGAAGACAACAAAAAGTTTCCATTTGTCTATCATACCAAATTCTGCACTACACCCCCCTCTCTCTCTCTCTCTCTCTCTCTCTCTCTCTCTCTCTCTCTCTCAAGTCAATGTAAGGTCTTTATTAGCATGGGAAATATATGTTTACGTTGCCAAAGCAAATGGAATAGACAATCAACAAAAGTGAAATAAACAATAAAAAATTAACAGTAAACATTACACTCACAGAAGTTCCAAAAGAATAAAGACATTTCAAATGTCATATTATGTCTATATACAGTGTTGTAACAATGTGCAAATAGGAAACAAGTACAAATGTGAAAATAAATAAACATAATATGGTGTTTGTTCTTTTCTTATGGCAACAGATCACAAGGCGTGCTGCTGTGATGGCACACTGTGGTATTTCACCCAATAGATATGGGAGTTTATCAAACTTGGATTTGATTTCAAATTCTTTGTGGATCTGTGTAATCTGACGGAAATCTGTGTCTCTAATATGGTCATACATTTGGCAGGAGGTTAGGATGTGCAGCTCAGTTTCCACCTCATTTTGTGGGCAGTGTGCACATAGCCTGTCTTCTCTTGAGAGCCAGGTCTGCCTACGGCGGCCTTTCTCAATAACAAGGCTATGCTCACTGAGTCTGTACATACACAAAGCTTTCCTTAAGTTTGGGTCAGTCACAGTGGTCAGGTATTCTCTGTTTAGGGCCAAATAGCATTCTAGTTTGCTCAGTTTTTTTGTTAATTCTTTCCAATGTGTCAAGTAATTATCTTTTTATTTTCTCATGATTTGGTTGGGTCTAATTGTGTTGCTGTCCTGGGGCTCTGTGGGGTCTGTTTGTGTTTGTGAACAGAGCCCCAGGACCAGCTTGGTTAGGGGACTCTTCTCTCTCTCTCTCTCTCTCTCTCTCTCTCTCTCTCTCTCTCTCTCTCTCTCTCTCTTCTCTCTCTCTCTCTCTCTCTCTCTCTCTCTCTCTCTCTCTCTCTCTCTCTCTCTCTCTCTCTCTCTCTCTCTCTCTCTCTCTCTCTCTCTCTCTCTCTCTCTCTCTCTCTCTCTCTCTCTCTCTCTCTCTCTCTCTCTCTCTCTCTCTCTCTCTCTCTCTCTCTCTCTCAAGGTAATTTATGTTACATGCTGGTTCTTGCCAGAGAGTTGAGTATTCGTATTTTCTGCCAAGTTAGGATGTAAACCCAACGCTGGGACTGTAAACCACTCACACACACACACACACACCAAGACACACACACCAAGACACACACACCAAGACACACACACACACACACACACACACACACACACACACACACACACACACACACACCAAGACACACACACACACACACACACACACACACACACACACACACACACACACCAAGACACACACAAAACACACACACACTCACACACACACACACACACACACACACACACACACAGGAGGACAAGTTTAAAATCATTTCACCTGTTTATAAAGAAAGACTGCAGAATAGATGTGTGGAGAAGATGGAGAGAGAGAAAGAGAAAACAGAGAGGGCGAGAGAGAGAGCAGAGAGAGAGAGAGCAGAGAGCGAGAGGGATAGAGAGAGAGAGAGAGAGAGAGAGAGAGAGAGAGAGAGCGAGAGGGAGAGAGAGAGAGAGAGAGAGAGAGAGAGAGAGAGAGAGAGAGAGAGAGAGAGAGAGAGAGAAAACAGAGAGAGCGAGAGAGAGAGAGAGAGGCAGAGAGAGAGAGCAGAGAGAGAGAGGGATAGAGAGAGAGAGAGATAGAGAAGAGAGAGAGAGAGAGAGAGAGAGAGAGAGATTTGGTTGGGTCTAATTGTGTTGTTGTCCTAGGGCTCTGTGGGGTCTGTTTGTGTTTGTGGACCAGCTTGCTTAGGGGACTCTTCTCCAGGTTCATCTCTCTGTAGGTGATGGCTTTGTTATGGAAGGTTTGGGAATCGCTTCCTTTTAGGTGGTTGTAGAATTTAACGGCTCTTTTCTGGATTTTGATAATTAGTGGGTATCGCATAATTCTGTTCTACTTCTACATACATTATTTTGTGTTTTACGTTGTACACAGGGGATATTTTTGTGAAATTTTGGTTGGTGAGCGGACCCCAGACCTCACAACCATAAAAGGCAAGGGTTCTATAACTGATTCAAGTATTTTTAGCCAGATCCTAATTGGTATGTCAAATGTTATGTTCCTTTTGATGGCATAGAAGGCCCTTCTTGCCTTGTCTCTCAGATCGTTCACAGCTTTGTGGAAGTTACCTGTGGCGCTGATGTTTAGGCCGAGGTATGTATCGTTTTTTGTGTGCTCTAGGGCAACGGTTTCTAGATGGATTTGTATTCGTGGTCCTGGCAACTGGACCTTTTTTGGAACACCATTATTTTTGTCGTACTGAGATTTACTGTCAGGGCCCAGGTCTGACAGAATCTGTGCAGAAGATATAGGTGCTGCTGTAGGCCCTCCTTGGTTGGGGACAGAAGCACCAGATCATCAGCAAACAGTAAACATTTTGACTTCAGATTCTAGTAGGGTGAGGCCGGGTGCTGCAGACTGTTCTAGTGCCTTCGCCAATTAATTGATATATATGTTGAAGAGGGTGGGGCTTAAGCTGCATCCGTGTCTCACCCCACGGCCCTGTGGAAAGAAATGTGTGTGTTTTTTTGCCAATTTTCACCGCACACTCGCTCTCCCCCCCCCCCCTCGCTCTCTCGCTCTCTCCCACCCCCCCCACCCCTCTCTCTCTCGCTCTCTCCTGTCCTGCTGAAACATTCTAGAGGAGGAGGGTTTTGGAGGCCTCTTTGTTCCTCTGGCGTCTGTCATGAAGCAATCAGCAGAGAGCAACTGAGTCTTCCTGTAGGAGAAGAAAGAAACTTCCCAAACAGGGGGGGGGGGGGCAGACAGACAGAGGACGAGAAGGTGAGAGAGAGATTGCTAGAGAGAGAAAAGAGAGGGAGGGTGAGAGAGAAAGAGCTGCACAGTGCACAGTATGTAAATATCCAAATAACTACCGGTCCCTGCTACTGGTGGTAGAAACATCCATACTAGCTCCTTCTATCAAACTTCCCCTCTTGTTCTCCTTTTATAGATGTTGTAGGTAAGCAGCTATGGCTGTGCACTACATTTATTATAAAATATCCTTTGAGTCACTGACAACAGGAACAGTGTCTCTCATCCTACACTCTCTCTCCTTTTCTCTCTCTCTCTCTCTTCCCTGTTCTCTCTCCCTCTTCCCTGTTCTCTCTCTCTCTTTCCTGTTCTCTCTCTCTTCCATGTTCTCTTTCTCTCCCTCTTCCCTGTTCTCTCTCTCTCTCTCTCTCTCTCTCTCTCTCTCTCTCTCTCTCTCTCTCTCTCTCTCTCTCTCTCTTCCCTGTTCTCTCTCTCTCTTCCCTGTTATCTTTCTCTCTCTTCCCTGTTCTCTCCCTCTTCCCTGTTCTCTCTCTCTCTCTCTCTCTCTCTCTCTCTCTCTCTCTCTCTCTCTCTCTCTCTCTCTCTCTCTCTCTCTCTCTCTCTCTCTCTCTCTCTCTCTCTCTCTCTCTCTCTTCCCTGTTCTCTCTCTCTCTCTTCCCTGTTCTCTTTCTCTCTCTTTCCTGTTCTCTCTCTCTCTTCCATGTTCTCTCTCTTCCCTGTTCTCTTTCTCTCTCTCTTCCCTGTTCTCTCTCTCTTCCCTGTTCTCTCTCTTTCTTCCCTGTTCTCTCTCTTTCTTCCCTGTTATCTCTCTCTCCAGGTGAGTTGCGGGAAGGTAACTAACAAAGCCACAGTGTCAGGAGCTACAGCGCTAGCTAACAGCCGTCATCACACAGAGAGAGCTAGCTAGCTAACAGCCGTCATCACACAGAGAGAGCTAGCTAGATAACAGCCGTCATCACACAGAGAGAGCTAGCTAGATAACAGCCGTCATCACACAGAGAGAGCTAGCTACCTAACAGCCGTCATCACACAGAGAGAGCTAGCTAGCTAACAGCCGTCATCACACAGAGAGAGCTAGCTAGCTAACAGCCGTCATCACACAGCTAGAGCTAGCTAGCTAATAGCCGTCATCACTCAGAGAGAGCTAGCTTGCTAACAGCCGTCATCACACAGCTAGAGCTAGCTAGCTAATAGCCGTCATCACACAGAGAGAGCTAGCTAGCTAACAGCCGTCATCACACAGAGAGAGCTAGCTAGCTAACAGCCGTCATCACACAGCTAGAGCTAGCTAGCTAATAGTCATGATCACACAGAGAGAGATAGCTAGCTAACAGCCGTCATCACACAGAGAGAGCATTCCTTCTGGCCCTACAAGCTAATTCCATGTGAAAAAGGCCCATCCATGGTTCGCAGGTTCTCAATGCAGTCTCTCTACCCCTCCACTGGCAGCCTCTGTCATCCCCCCCTATCTGAGGGAGAGAAGGGGGACAGGAGGGGTGTGTGTGTGTATGTGTGTGTGTGTGTGTGTGTGTGGGACGGGAGGGGGGTGGTCCTCCTCCGTGACCCCCACGACTCTCCTCTCTCAGTTCCCACCGACAGGTACTCCTGGCTGGGGGTGTGGCGGGGTGGGGGGGTGATTACCTAGGGGGTCAGTGACAGGATGTTGGGAACAAAGAGCAGTTCTTCAGACCCACTTCATTCCAATCCACAATCTGTGCTTGAACAGTCACGGAATTCAAACAGCCACGCTAAACAAAGCACAGGTATTCATCCTCTTATACTAGTTCACATCAACTCACACGATTCACACAGCGAGAGAGAGAGAGAGAGAGAGAGAGAGAGAGAGAGAGAGAGAGAGAGAGAGAGAGAGAGAGAGAGAGAGAGAGAGAGAGAGAGAGAGAGAGAGAGAGAGAGAGAGAGAGAGAGAGAGAGAGAGACAGCAAGATATGTGACCTGTTGCCACAAGAAAAGGGCAACCAGTGAAGAACAAACACCATTGTAAATACAACCTATATTTATGTTTATTTACTTTCCCTTTTGTACTTTAACTATTTGCACATTGTTACAACACTGTATATATACATAATATGACATTTGAAATGTCTTTATTCTTTTTTAACTTTTGTGAGTGTAATGTTTACTGTTATTTTTTATTGTTTATTTCACTTTTGTTTATTATCTATTTCACTTGCTTTGGCAATGTTAACATATGTTTTCCATGCCAATAAAGCACTTCAATTGAAAATGAATTGAGAGAGAGAGAGAGAGCGATCGAGAGAGAGATCGAGAGAGAGACAACACGAAGAGCTATCTATCCAAAACTGAGATGTATGGGTAAACCACTTCTCCAATCTTTTTGGCCCTATAACAAAGAACAAACAGCAAACAAATATACATGATCAAATGCAAATCTTAGAATCAACTATTAAAGACTACCAGAACCCACTCGATTCTCCAATTACATTGAATGAACTACAGGACAAAATACAAACCCTCCAACCCAAAAAGGCCTGTGGTGTTGATGGTCTCCTCAATGAAATGATAAAATATACAGACCACAAATTCCAATTGGCTATACTTAAACTCTTTAACATCATCAGCTCTGGCATCTTCCCCAACATTTGGAACCAAGGACTGATCACCCAAATCCACAAAAGTTGAGACAAATTTGACCCCAATAACTACCGTGGGATATGCGTCAACAGCAACCTTGGGAAAATCCTCATCATTATCATTAACAGCAGACTAGTTCTTTTCCTCAGTGAAAACAATGTACTGAGCAAATGTCAAATAGTTTTTTTTAACCAAATTACCATACGACAGACCATATATTCACCCTGCACACCCTAATTGACAAACAAACAAACCAAAACAAAGGCAAAGTCTTCTCATGCTTTGTTGATTTCAAAAAAGCGTGTAATTCAATTTGGCATGAGGGTCTGCTATACAAATTGATGGAAAGTGTGGTTGGGGGAAAAGAATACGACATTATAAAATCAATGTACACAAACAACAAGTGTGTGGTTAAAATTGGCAAAAAACACACACATTTCTTTCCACAGGGCCTGTGAGACAGGGATGCAGTTTAAGCCCCACCCTCTTCAAACATATATATCAACAAATTGGCGAGGGCACTAGAACAGTCTGCAGCACCCGGCCTAACCCTACTAGAATCTGAAGTGTCTACTGTTTGCTGATGATCTGGTGCTTCTGTCACCAACCAAGGAGGGCCTACAGCAGCACCTAGATATTCTGCACAGATTCTGTCAGACCTGGGCCCTGACAGTAAGTCTCAGTAAGACAAAAATAATGGTGTTCCAAAAAAGGTCCAGTTGCCAGGACCACGAATACAAATCCATCTAGAAACCGTTGCCCTAGAGCACACAAAAAACGATACATACCTCGGCCTAAACATCAGCACCACAGGTAACTTCCACAAAGCTGTGAACGATCTGAGAGACAAGGCAAGAAGGGCCTTCTATGCCATCAAAAGGAACATACAATTTGACATACCAATTAGGATCTGGCTAAAAATACTTGAATCAAATATGGAACCCATTGCCCTTTATGGTTGTGAGGTCTGGGGTCCGTTCACCAACCAAGAATTCACAAAATAGGACAAACACCAAATTGAGACTCTGCATGCAGAATTCTGCAAAAATATCCTCTGTGTACAACGAAAAACACCAAATAATGCATGCAGAGCAGAATTAGGCTGATACCCGCTAATTATCAAAATCCAGAAAAGAGCTGTTAAATTCTATAACCACTTAAAAGGAAGTGATTCCCAAACCTTCCATAACAAAGCCATCACCTACAGAGAGATGAACTTGGAGAAGAGTCCCCTAAGTAAGCTGGTCCTGGGGCTCTGTTCACAAACACAAACAGACCCCACAGAGCCCCAGGACAGCAACACAATTAGACCCAACCAAATCATGAGAAAACAAAAAGAGAACTACTTGACACATTGGAAAGAATTAACAAAAAAAACATAGCAAACTAGAAGGCTATTTGGCTCTAAACAAAGAGTACACAGTGGCAGAATACCTGACCACTGTGACTGACCCAAACTTAAGGAAAGCTTTGACTATGTACAGACTCAGTGAGCATAGCCTTGCTATTGAGAAAGGCCGCCGTAGGCAGACCTGGCTCTCAAGAGAAGACAGGCTATGTGCACACTGCCCACAAAATGAGGTGGAAACTGAGCTGCAATTCCTAACCCCTGCCAAATGTATGACCATATTAGAGACACATATTTCCCTCAGATTACAGAGATCCCCAAAGAATTTGAAAACAAACCCAATTTTGATAAACTCCCTTATCTACTGGGTGAAAAACCACAGTGTGCCATCACAGCAGCAAGATTTGTGACCTGTTGCCACAAGAAAAGGGCAACCAGTGAAGAACAAACACCATTGTAAATACAACCCATATTTATGTTGATTTATTTTCCCATTTGTACTTGAACTATTTGCACATTGTTACAACACTGTATATAGACATAATATGACATTTGAAATGTCTTTATTCTTTTGGAACTTCTGAGTGTAATGTTTACTGTTAATATTTATTGTTTATTTCACTTTTGTTTACTATCTACTTCACTTGCTTTGGCAATGCTAACATACGTTTCCCATGCCAATAAAGCCATTAAATTGAATTGAGAGAGAGAGAGAGAGAGAGAGAGAGAGAGAGAGAGAGAGAGAGAGAGAGAGAGAGAGAGAGAGAGAGAGAGAGAGAGAGAGAGAGAGAGAGAGAGAGAGAGAGAGAGAGAGAGAGAGAGAGAGAGAGAAAGAAGAGAGGGGGAAGAGAGAGAGAGGGAGAGAGAGGGGGGGAGAGAGAGATCGAGAGAGAGCGAGAGAGAGAGAGAGAGAGAGAGAGAGAGAGAGAGAGAGAGAGAGAGAGAGAGAGAGAGAGAGAGAGAGAGAGAGAGGGGGGGGGAGGGGGGGGGAGAGAGAGAGAGGGAAAGAGAGTGATCGAGTGAGAGAGAGAGAGAGAGAGAGAGAGAGAGAGAGAGAGAGAGAGAGAGAGAGAGAGAGAGAGAGAAGAGATCACATCCAATCTCATTGTGTTTGAAAATCACAGTTCTTTAAATGTTTTACCTTTTGATGATGTCATCGGGTAGAACTGTAACTTTATATATTTTTTCTATAAAACGCAGAAATGCATCAACAGGACAATGACCCAACACATTTTTCAACAGGACAAAGACCCAACACACCTCCAGGCTGTGTAAGGTCTATTTTACCAAGAAGGAGAGTGATGGAGTGTGGCATCAGATGACCTGGCCTCCACAATCCCCCGACCTCAACCCAATTGAGATGGTTTGGGATTAGTCGGACGGCAGAGTGAAGGAAAAGCAGCCAACAAGTGCTCAGCATATGTGGGAACTCGTTCAAAAACTGTTGGAAAAGCATTCCAGGTGACTACCTCATCAACCTGGTTGAGAGAATGCAAAGCTGTCATCAAGGCAAAGGGTGGCTATTTGAAGAATCTCAAATATAAAGTATATTTTGATTTGTTTAACACTTTTTTTTGGTTACTACATGATTCCATATGTGTTATTTCATAGAATTTATTCCTTCAATATTATTCTACAATGTGAAAAATTGTCAAAATAAAGAAAAACCCTTGAATGAGCAGGTGTGTCCAAACTTTTGACTGGTAGTGTAGGCCGACTCTGGTGTTGTGCTGGAGAAAAGGAAAATGAGGTTGAAAAGTGGTAGAATGGCCCTTTAATCTATTTCATCTGATAGATGGTTCTAGGCTATTTATACCACTCTATGTTTTACATCCAGTATCTGAATTACTATAATTGTTCAAAGCCAAGCGTGAGATATTAATAGTGTATCAAATCTCAAATATTTATAAATGTTTTCTTTTTAGCAAACCTTTTAAACGGCTGGTTTGGGGTTTGTCTCGACTCTCTCACTCTCTCTCTTCTCCCTTTCTCTCTCTTCCCCCTCTCTTCTCTCTCTCTCTCTCCCCCCCCCTCTCTCTCTCTCTCTCTCTCTCTCTCTCTCTCTCTCCCCCCCCCCCCCCCCAGGTGCTATATCTCCCTCCATCTCTCCCCTGTTATTAGACAGGTGCTATATCTCCCTCCTTAACAGGACAAGAAGACTATTGTTGAATACCATCATTTATCATCAGACAGTTAGTAATGTTATATTTAACACATACCCCTAACCCCTATTCCTTCCTACTGTGGAGCTGCTAAACTACAGTAGGGGTTGGTTAGGGAGTAGGGGGAGAATGGGGGAGTAATGTTGAGGTTAGGGTTAAGGCGGGGGATGGGGGAGTAATGTTGAGAGATGATAGTCAGCTGAGACCAGCTTTGAAACCACTACTTGCTTTCTTTAGTCATTCCAAAACACATCAGTACTCCTGCCCTGGACTGGGATTTGTCCCAAATGGCACCATATTCCCTATATAGGGCACTACTTTAGACCAGAGAATGGCACCCTATTCCCTATATAGGGCACTACTTTAGACCAGAGAATGGCACCCTATTCCCTATATAGGGCACTACTTTAGACCAGAGAATGGCACCCTATTCCCTACATAGTGCACTACTTTAGACCAGAGAATGGCACCCTATTCCCTATTTGGGGCACTACTTTTGCACAGGCAGCACGTTACTACTACTGTACCACCCCACTGTCTAGGCCAGGGATAAGGAAGTCTAGGCCAGGGATAAGGAAGTCTAGGCCAGGGATAAGGAAGTCTGGGCCAGGGATAAGGAAGTCTAGGCCAGGGATAAGGAAGTCTGGGCCAGGGATAAGGAAGTCTAGGCCAGGGATAAGGAAGTCTGGGCCAGGGATAAGGAAGTCTGGGCCAGGAATAAGGAAGTCTAGGCCAGGGATAAGGAAGTCTAGGCCAGGGATAAGGAAGTCTAGGCCAGGGATAAGGAAGTCTAGGCCAGGGATAAGGAAGTCTAGGCCAGGGATAATGAAGTCTAGGCCAGGGATAAGGAAGTCTAGGCCAGGGATAAGGAAGTCTAGGCCAGGGATAAGGAAGTCTAGGCCAGGGATAAGGACGTCTAGGCCAGGGATAAGGAAGTCTGGGCCAGGGATAAGGAAGTCTAGGCCAGGGATAAGGAAGTCTAGGCCAGGGATAAGGAAGTCTAGGCCAGGGATAAGGAAGTCTGGGCCAGGGATAAGGAAGTCTGGGCCAGGGATAAGGAAGTCTAGGCCAGAGATAAGGAAGTCTAGGCCAGGGATAAGGAAGTCTAGGCCAGGGATAATGAAGTCTGGGCCAGGGATAAGGAAGTCTGGGCCAGGGATAAGGAAGTCTAGGCCAGGGATAAGGAAGTCTAGGCCAGGGATAAGGAAGTCTGGGCCAGGGATAAGGAAGTCTGGGCCAGGGATAATGAAGTCTAGGCCAGGGATAAGGAAGTCTGGGCCAGGGATAAGGAAGTCTGGGCCAGGGATAAGGAAGTCTAGGCCAGGGATAAGGAAGTCTAGGCCAGGGATAAGTAAGTCTGGGCCAGGGATAAGGAAGTCTGGGCCAGGGATAAGGAAGTCTGGGCCAGAGATAAGGAAGTCTAGGCCAGGGATAATGAAGTCTGGGCCAGGGATAAGGAAGTCTAGGCCAGGGATAATGAAGTCTGGGCCAGGGATAATGAAGTCTGGGCCAGGGATAAGGAAGTCTGGGCCAGGGATAAGGAAGTCTAGGCCAGGGATAAGGACGTCTGGGCCAGGGATAAGGACGTCTAGGCCAGGGATAAGGAAGTCTGGGCCAGGGATAAGGAAGTCTGGGCCAGGGATAAGGAAGTCTAGGCCAGGGATAAGGAAGTCTAGGCCAGGGATAAGGAAGTCTGGGCCAGGGATAAGGAAGTCTAGGCCAGGGATAATGAAGTCTAGGCCAGGGATAAGGAAGTCTAGGCCAGGGATAAGGAAGTCTAGGCCAGGGATAAGGAAGTCTAGGCCAGGGATAAGGAAGTCTGGGCCAGGGATAAGGAAGTCTAGGCCAGGGATAAGGAAGTCTAGGCCAGGGATAAGGAAGTCTAGGCCAGGGATAAGCGCAGATTGAACACATGTAATAGAACACAGACAACACCGGAGCTAAAACACAACAACTTGCTGAAGGAAAATTATGAGAATAAACCCCTTTAATCTTCATTTTCTCTGTTGTTTCTGCAACAAGCATTGGGACAGTGTCTGTGACAACATTACAGAGAAAGATTGAGCTAATTGTCACTAAAACCCAAAAACAAAAGTAAAACATCACCAAGGTAACACTTTAATGAAATAAAGTGACCAACACAACGCTGCGTCCAGTAATATCCATAACAGACCCGAATCCTCTTGGTGGAACGTTGTCTAATACATTAATAATAATAATAAGCCATTTAGCAGACGCTTTTATCCAAAGTCACTTACGGTCATGTGTGCATACATTTTTAACGTTTGGGTGGTTCCGGGGATCGAACCCACTACCCTTGGCATTACAAGCGCCGTGCTCTACCAGCTGAGCTACAGACGACCCATTCCCTAGCAGAACGCAGTGTGAGCCTGAGTCCGTTTTCTACCTTTGACTAATAAAGAAGAAGAGGACTCAGGAGGGAGAGTGTGTGTGTCTGTGTGTGTCCGTGTGTGTGTGTGTGTGTGTGTGTGTGTGTGTGTGTGTGTGTGTGTGTCTATGTGTGTGTGTGTGTGTGTGTGTGTGTCTGTGTGTGTCTGTGTGTGTGTGTGTGTGTGTGTCTATATGTGTCTGTGTGTGTCTGTGTGTGTGTGTGTCTGTGTGTGTGTGTGTGTGTGTGTCTGTGTCTGTGTGTGTGTGTGTGTGTGTGTCTGTGTGTCTGTGTGTGTGTGTGTGTGTGTCTGTGTGTAATGAAGCGGTACTCAGTCATTCTCTAGCTATAGATACATGTTACCGTGCATTTCACAGCATCTCTTATTAAAAGCCCAGTGTACTGCGACGTGTGTGTGCGGAGAGAATATTTGAACCCTCACACTGCAGTCTGGGAGCTATAAAAGAACCCGCGTTTACAGTATCAGGGGTACTGTGTGTCTGTATCACCGTGTGTGTATATGTGCTCCCTCAGCATGTGTGTGTGTTGTGGAGGACGTGGAGGTACCACTGGGCTAATTTAAAACTTTCCCATTTCTGGAGGCCTCTCTCTCTCTTTCCCTCTCTCTCTCTCTCTCTCTCTCTCTCTCTCTCTCTCTCTCTCTCTCTCTCTCTCTCTCTCTCTCTCTCTCTCTCTCTCTCTCTCTCTCTCTCTCTCTCTCTCTCTCTCTCTCTCTCTCTCTCTCTCTCTCTCTCTCTCTCTCTCTCTCTCTCTCTCTCTCTCTCTCTCTCTCTCTCTCTCTCTCTCTCTCTCTCTCTCTCTCTCTCTCTCTCTCTCTGAGTGGTTTGCCCTCATGGCCTCTGTAGTCTAGACGGGAGGGCCAGGTTGTTTTCTCATCCAGGGAGGGGGAGACGGCAGGTTGGTACCCCACTGAGAGGGCAGCGCAGGGGGCTAGGTTAGGCCCAGAGAGGCCCCTGGTTCCCACATACCCAGCAGTTAGCATTACCGTTAGGAAACACAGAGGCACTGCACCACTAGCTTATAGTACTCTGTCTCACACAGGAGGCGCTGTCATAATGTATAATACTTTCATCAGTGTGCCAAATGTACTATAGTTGTTATATTACATACAATAACAAGCCAAGTACACATGTTAACCAACAAAAAATGTACATTTGATCAGGGGAAAACTAACAACATAAATAATGCAGAATCTATATTGAATTTATCGCTATAACAACTTTTCTGGATAATTTCCAAGACATACAGAGAGATGAAAGTAAAAATCTTTACATTTACAGAACATTGGTTACGTCAACACTATTCTTATTTATGATGTAAACATTTGCATTATCTCATTATCTGGTTTATTGTTGATTTAGGTATGGTGGTGTGAGGTAGATTCACTCTCTAAAGGCTGTGCATCTCTGTGAGTTATTCTAGTACATATTTATTTCCTAAAAATAGACAGAGGTGAAATATTGCCTCTTAAACCAGGACAAGCAAAAAAAGGAGGAATGAATATAATCAGTCCATCTAATCAATACTCAGATCAAATATCAGCTTTCAATCGCTTTAGTACATCCTGTTCTACTGCAGCAGTCTGATCAGAAAAAAAACAGTCAGAGTCCCAAATGGCAACCTATTTCCTATGGGCCCTGTTCAAAAGTAGTGCACAAAATAGGGAACAGGGTGTGATTTGGATTATAAAAACATAGATATATGCTGCCTATATCCATATCTCAGGCTCTGAATAGGGAATAAGTTATTCGGTTTGAGCAATGTGTCTGTGTGTGTGTGTGTGTGTGTGTGTCTGTGTGTGTGTACGTATGTGTGTGTCTGTGTGTGTGTACGTATGTGTGTGACTGTGTGTGTGTGTGTGTGTCTGTCTGTGTGTGTGTGTCTGTGTGTGTGTGTGCGTCTGTTTGTGTGTGTCTCTAAGGAGCGAGGGAGAGAAAGAGAGAGGAAAAAAAAGAGAGATAGAGGGAGAGAGAGTGTGAGAGAGGACAGAGAGGGAGAGTGAGAGAAGGAGAGAGAGAGAGAGAGGGAGAGGACAGAGGGAGAGAGAGAGAGAGAGAGAGAGAGAGAGAGTGAGAGAGGTGTAACTGATACCTGTTGACCCCTTCAGCATTTCCTCTTTCTTTTTATGACTTTCCTCTGAATCGTCACTCACCAGCTCTATCAACACGGACCAATCTCCATTCACACACACACTGAATAAAAATACAGTGGAGTTTCACAGCGTCACTAACAGCCACCAACTCTGCACCTGTGTTGCTGTACTGCCTCTGGGGCATCTCTTTATGGTGTTGACTACATTAGATGGACCATATGCATTTCTGCACATGCTTAAATACATTACTGCTGCTGCTGCCTGCCTGGCTGCTGGGTTAGCTGGTATTTATAGTGGACCTCTATTTAGCTAGAGCCGTTTGTCATGTAAATCAGAGAGACAGAGAGAGGAAACGCCACGCAGGCCTCGTTGAGAATTGACAACTCACGGGAACAATCTCAAATGGCACCCTATTCCCTATACAGTGCACTACTTTTGACCAGGGTATTGGCGGTATTCATTGGCAGTATCCACAGTAGTGCACTATATAAGGAATAGGGTGCCATTTGGGAGGCACACAAAGCATTCGCACTCCCACTGCAGGGGCCTACAGAGATGATAACCATGGGGAAACAGACGGATCAACAGGTAGATGGATGAATGCAACAACCCTGTATCTAGTCTTATATATAGCAATATTTGTCCAAGGCTCAGTGGAAAAAGAGATGTCAATCTAGTCAATCTCAATTTGACTTCCCTAGTTAAATAAAAGATAAATCAATACATGTCATGACCATATTTTTAAGTGTGTTCTATATAGACTATATTCTGGAGATGAAAAAGAGTATGCATATTATTTTCTATTCTACATTAAACTGGAAAAACTCTGGACTTTAAAGTGTCAAAACCAAATGGAATAATGTCCTTAGTTCAGATAGAGCAGAGGTTAAATATGAATTGCACATTTAAATAGTTTTATAAGCAGCGAACTGCTGAACTGCCAAAAAAATCAAAAGTGCAGTTTTTCTGGATTGTAGCGATTGGGCGAAAGCATAAGGAAATATTTAACCAGCCAATTGCAGTCAATTAGTTTGATCACGACAACTGTGTTTGTAATCTCTCAGTCACTCTACTCCTTCGGCTGTCTGACAGAGGGAAAACAAACATGTTATTTCTCTCTCTCTCTCTCTCTTTTCTCTCTTTCTTCCTCAGAACATGCTGGTGACTAATACGGTTTGGCAGACTGACCACAGCTCTCTTCACGCTTAAATATCAAACCAAACATTTCCTCTGCTGAGAGGGGTGGTCAGGCTGGAGGAGGACACTGTGGCTTTGTCCCAAATGGCACCCTAGTCCCTATATAGTGCACTACTTTTGACCAGAGCCAAAGGAAAGACCTGGGTCACGGGTGTCAAATTCACTGGCCCAGAGAAAGATAGAGGGAAAGAGAGGGCTGGAGATGTAGAGAGAGGGAGAGGAGAGGGCTGGAGATGTAGAGAGAGAGAGAGAGAGAGAGAGAGAGAGAGAGAGAGAGAGAGAGAGAGAGAGAGAGAGAGAGAGAGAGAGAGAGAGAGAGAGATCAGAGGGCTGGAGATGTAGAGAGAGGGAGAGGGCTAGAGATGTAGAGAGAGAGAGAGAGGGCTGGAGATGTAGAGAGAGAGAGAGAGGAGAGGGCTGGAGATGTAGAGAGAGAGGGAGAGGAGAGGGCTGGAGATGTAGAGAGAGGGAGAGGGCTGGAGATGTAGAGAGAGGAGAGGGCTGGAGATGTAGAGCGAGGGAGAGGAGAGGGCTGGAGATGTAGAGAGAGAGAGAGGGCTGGAGATGTAGAGAGAGAGGGCTGGAGATGTAGGGAGAGGGAGAGGAGAGGGCTGGAGATGTAGAGAGAGGGAGAGGAGAGGGCTGGAGATATATAGAGAGGGAGAGGGGAGGGCTGGAGATATATAGAGAGAGAGGGCTGGAGATATATAGAGAGAGGGAGAGGAGAGGGCTGGAGATATATAGAGAGAGGGAGAGGAGAGGGCTGGAGATATATAGAGAGGGAGAGGAGAGGGCTGGAGATATATAGAGAGGGAGAGGAGAGGGCTGGAGATATATAGAGAGGGAGAGGAGAGGGCTGGGCCTAGCTGTGTCCATCCAAGTCTATTAGGAGACGTAGAGTAACAGGACTTCAGACTACTTTGACCTGCTGCTCTTTTGGTTCACCTCTCCACAGACAGACAGACAGACAGACAGACACCCCTTACCTCCATACCCCTGGGGCAGATTTTACACTAAACTTACATAGGGTGGGGGGGAGAGGGATGGAGGGATGGAGGATCGAAGGATGAAGGATGGAGGGTGCAATTTCATGCCGTGACCGAAGGGTCTGGGACTTTGGAGGACAGCAACGCCAGGCACACAGCATGACATCCAGACACACACACACATACACACACCAAACACACACACATACTGTATACACACACACACACACACATACACACACCAAACACACACACACACACTCACACAAACAGCCAGAACGGCACCAGAAACACTAGAGACAAATAGCCTCAGTCGCTATGGGATAGGAGAGGGGGTAGTGGAGAGGAGAGGGGGAAGTGGAGAGGAGAGGGGGTAGTGGAGAGGGATAGGTGGGGGCCGGCGAGGGCTCCCAACCGACCCGGGAACGATGACTGAGACTGAGAGACTGACAGCGCATGTAAAATTCATAGTGTCCCTTGGGCTTGGTAACTGAGAAATGGGCTCAATGGGCTCCCCGCTATTAAATGGTTGTTGATGCTTTAGCTAAAACTTTAATGGACCTGGTCTGTAGCTGGTAATGTAATGTATACACTGCTGATGGACCTGCTCTGTAGTTGGTAATGTATACAGTGCTGATGGACCTGCTCTGTAGTTGGTAATGTAATGTATACACTGCTGATGGACCTGCTCTGTAGTTGGTAATGTAATGTATACACTGCTGATGGACCTGCTCTGTAGTTGGTAATGTAATGTATACACTGCTGATGGACCTGCTCTGTAGCTGGTAATGTAATGTATACACTGCTGATGGACCTGCTCTGTAGTTGGTAATGTATACACTGCTGATGGACCTGCTCTGTAGTTGGTAATGTATACACTGCTGATAGACCTGCTCTGTAGTTGGTAATGTATACAGTGCTGATGGACCTGCTCTGTAGTTGGTAATGTAATGTATACACTGCTGATGGACCTGCTCTGTAGTTGGTAATGTAATGTATACACTGCTGATAGACCTGCTCTGTAGTTGGTAATGTATACAGTGCTGATGGACCTGCTCTGTAGTTGGTAATGTATACACTGATGATGGACCTGCTCTGTAGTTGGTAATGTAATGTATACACTGCTGATGGACCTGCTCTGTCGTTGGTAATGTATACACTGCTGATGGACCTGCTCTGTAGTTGGTAATGTATACACTGCTGATGGACCTGCTCTGTAGCTGGTAATGTATACACTGCTGATGGACCTGCTCTGTAGTTGGTAATGTATACACTGCTGATGGACCTGCTCTGTAGTTGGTAATGTAATGTATACACTGCTGATGGACCTGCTCTGTAGTTGGTAATGTAATGTATACACTGCTGATGGACCTGCTCTGTAGTTGGTAATGTATACAGTGCTGATGGACCTGCTCTGTAGTTGGTAATGTAATGTATACACTGCTGATGGACCTGCTCTGTAGTTGGTAATGTATACACTGCTGATGGACCTGCTCTGTAGTTGGTAATGTAATGTATACAGTGCTGATGGACCTGCTCTGTAGTTGGTAATGTAATGTATACACTGCTGATAGACCTGCTCTGTAGCTGGTAATGTATACACTGCTGATGGACCTGCTCTGTAGTTGGTAATGTAATGTAAACACTGCTGATGGACCTGCTCTGTAGTTGGTAATGTAATGTATACACTGCTGATGGACCTGCTCTGTAGCTGGTAATGTATACAGTGCTGATGGACCTGCTCTGTAGTTGGTAATGTAATGTATACACTGCTGATGGACCTGCTCTGTAGCTGGTAATGTATACAGTGCTGATGGACCTGCTCTGTAGTTGGTAATGTAATGTATACACTGCTGATGGACCTGCTCTGTAGTTGATAATGTAATGTATACACTGCTGATGGACCTGCTCTGTAGTTGGTAATGTATACAGTGCTGATGGACCTGCTCTGTAGTTGGTAATGTAATGTATACACTGCTGATGGACCTGCTCTGTAGTTGGTAATGTAATGTATACACTGCTGATAGACCTGCTCTGTAGTCGGTAATGTATACAGTGCTGATGGACCTGCTCTGTAGTTGGTAATGTATACACTGCTGATGGACCTGCTCTGTAGTTGGTAATGTAATGTAAACACTCCTGATGGACCTGCTCTGTAGTTGGTAATGTAATGTATACACTGCTGATAGACCTGCTC
>CM072254.1:37130450-37182950 GCA_036851935.1 Coregonus suidteri
TGGGGGTGGAGAGAGAGAGAGAGAGTGAGAGAGAGAGAGAGAGAGAGAGAGAGAGAGAGAGAGAGAGAGAGAGAGAGAGAGAGAGAGAGAGAGAGAGAGAGAGAGAGAGAGAGAGAGGGGGGGAGGGGGGGGGAGAAAAGAAAGAGAAAGAGACGAAAGGTAGAAAAAGTGGAAAGGTAGCGAGAGAGAGGGTAAGTAACGTGAGATATGCCCCCTTGTTACTTTACAGTGCGGATTCCAAAACATAAATGCAAACACATGTCTCTTGTGTCCTACATCTGGACAGCGATCTGTCTTGGTATTTTTGGGTATGCGTCCCGAATGGCACCCGATTGCCTATTTAGTGCACTATTTTTGACCAGTGCCTTATGGGGGAACTGGTCAAAAGTAGTGTACTAATGTAAATAGTGAATAGGGTGCCATTTGGGACACCTCTCCTCTGGCATAATCCATATGTGCTAGGAGCAGGGCATAATCCCTGTGTACACCACTACAGACGTTATGATTGATTCCTGTATGATTCTTGTGACGTGGATGAAGTGTAACTGGACTGTATCATACATGCCATACATCAAGGACCTGTCCCAAATGGCACCCTATTCCCTATGTAGTGCACTACTACCCTATGGGCTCTGGTCAAAAGTAGTGCACTACATAGGGAACAGGTTGCCGTTTGGGATGCATCCCAAGGTTCCCAGGATAGTAGAAAGAGTAGAGCATATGAATATAAACCAATGATACTAAACATGCTTATCATGGTATTAGGTGGCTAGAATACAGTAGAATACGTTAGTACCTGTTGTGTACTATTGAAGCCGGTTGAGTTTGTGAGGGAGTTGCTTCCTGCGTACAGTCCTGACGTGGTTGTGAACGTGCCACCTGGAGAGGACAGGCAAAGATACGGTTATCACTTAGGAGTTATACATACTCAACGATAGTGTATGATATATGATAATGTATGATATATGATAATGTATGATATATGATAATGTATGATATATGATAGCGTATGATATATGATAATGTATGATATATGACAGTGTATGATATATGATAATGTATGATATATGATAGTGTATGATATATGATAACGTATGATATATGATAATGTATGATATATGACAGTGTCTGATATATGATAATGTATGATATATGACAGTGTATGATATATGATAATGTATGATATATGACAGTGTATGATATATGATAATGTATGATATATGATAGCGTATGATATACGATAATGTATGATATATGATAGCGTATGATATATGACAGTGTATGATATATGATAATGTATGATATATGACAGTGTATGATATATGATAATGTATGATATATGATAGTATAACCCACCAAATATCAAGGCCCAATAGAATACGGAAGAGCAATAATATTGGTTAAGACACATTGTAACACTTTAAGCAAGGGACTAAAACCAAGAGAGAACAAAACACGTTTGTGGAACAATGATTTCAGGTAGCCAACGGTGAGGGCCTAGGGGAAAGAGAGAGAGAGAGAGTGCGAGAGAGTGTGAGAGAGTGCGAGAGAGTGTGAGAGAGTGCGAGAGAGTGCGAGAGAGTGCGAGAGAGAGAGAGAGAGAGAGAGAGAGAGAGAGAGAGAGAGAGAGAGAGAGAGAGAGAGAGAGAGAGAGAGAGAGAGGCTCAAAACAGAATTGTAGCCTTATCTTCGTCCTCTTCCTTCCTTATCACTGATTGGATCTGTCTTGATGAATGACGGGGGGGGGGGGGGGGGGGGGGGGGGGGCTCACATTGGCTGAACACTGAGCCTGTTGTGTTGGGGCTACTGATGGGTGGAGGAATGGGGGAGGGAGAGAGATGGGGAGAATGAGGGGAATACAGAAGGTAAGGGAGGGAGGTAGAGAAAGAGATAGATAGATATGACACAGATTTCCCTCAGATTACACAGACCCACAAATAATTAGAAAACAAACCCAATGTTGATAAACTCCCATATCTATTGGGTGAAATACCACAGTGTGCCATCACAGCAGCACAATTTGTGACCTGTTGCTTCAAGAAAAGGGCAACCAGTGAAGAACAAACACCATTGTAAATACAACCCATATTTATGTTTATTTAGTTTCCTCTTTGTACTTTAACTATTTGCACATTGTTACAACACTGTATATATACATAATATGACATTTGAAATGTCTTTATTCTTTTGGAACTTTTGTGAGTGTAATGTTTACTGTTAATATTTATTGTTGATTTCACTTTTGTTTATTATCTATTTCACTTGCTTTGGCAACGTTAACATACGTTTCACATGCCAATAAAGCCCTTACATTGAACATTGAATTGAGAGAGAGAGGGGAGTCTGACATCCTGCTAATGAATATGTAGAATCTGTCTTCTCTTCACTGTTTTAAAATAACCACCTCTCGGGCTAATTCAATCATTCAAAGAAGAGCTGATAGGATCTAATGGCGAAATGATATCCATGACGTGAGTTATAGGGCCTGGGATGCAGAGAGGAGAGGACAGGAGGCGAGGCCACAGGGCATGACTCTTCTCTACACTCTCCTCCCTCCCTCCCTCCCTCCCTCCCTCCCTCCCTCCCTCCCTCCATCCATCCCTCCCTCCACCTGTACCCTCATGTCAGAGAAGACAACAGCAGGAGTAGTAGCCCTCAGGTGATCAGAGAATTGCGTCCCAAATGGCACCCTATTCCCTACACAATGCACTACTTTTGACCCAGGCCCTGGTCAAAAAGTAGTGCACTAAACTGAGGGCTGCAACAGGGCCAGACTCTCAAAACAGAGGTATGGGACAGGGAGGCGCCTTAGCAGAAGATACATGGCTTTTCATTCAGACGAAATTGAGTCTTTTTGTTTAGACAGTGTACAATGTACAGTGCCTTGCAAAAGTATTCATCCCCCTTGGCGTTTTTCCTATTTTGTTGTATTACAACCTGTAATTTAAATGGATTTTTATTTGGATTTCATGTAATGGACATACCTAAAATAATTGGTGAAGTGAAATTAAAAACATTACTTGTTAAAAAAAGTGGTGCATGCATATGTATTCACCCCCTTTGCTATGAAGTCCCTAAATAAGAATTACCTTCAGAAGTCACATAATTAGTTAAATAAAGTCCACCTGTGCAATCTAAGTGTCACATGATCTCAGTATATATACACCTGTTCTGAAAGGCCCCAGAGTCTGCAACACCACTAAGCAAGAGGCACCACCAAGCAAGCGGCACCATGAAGACCAAGAAGCTCTCCAAACAGGTCAGGGACAAAGTTGTGGAGAAGTACAGATCAGGGTTGGGTTATAAAAAAATATCTGAATCTTTGAACATCCCACGGAGCACCATTAAATCCATTATTAAAAAATTGAACGAATATGGCACCACAACAAACCTGGCAAGAGAGGGCTGCCCACCAAAACTCACGGACCAGGCAAGGAGGGCATTAATCAGAGAGGCAACAAAGAGACCAAAGATAACCCTGAAGGAGCTGCAAAGCTCCACAGCGGAGATTGGAGTATCTGTCCATAGGACCACTTTAAGCCGTACACTCCACATAGCTGGGCTTTACGGAAGAGTGGTCAGAAAAAAGCCATTGCTTAAAGAAATACACGTTTGGTGCAAAAAAAGGCATGTGGGAGACTCCCCAAACATATGGAAGGTGAGACTAAAATTGAGCTTTTTGGCCATCAAGGAAAATGTCTGGGGCAAACCCAACACCTCTCATCACCCTGAGAACACCATCCCCTCAGTGATGCATGGTGGTGGCAGCATCATACTGTGGGGATGTTTTTCATCGGCAGGGACTGGGAAACTGGTTAGAATTTAAGGAATGATGGATTGCGCTAAATACAGGGAAATTCTTGAGGGAAACCTGTTTCAGTCTTCCAGAGATTTGAGACTGGGACGGAGGTTCACCTTCCAGCAGGACAATGACCCTAAGCATACTGCTAAAGCAACACTTGAGTGGTTTAAGGGGAAACATTTAAATGTATTGGAATGGCCTAGTCAAAGCCCAGACCTCAATCCAATTGAGAATCTGTGGTATGACTTAAAGATTGCGGTACACCAGCGGAACCCATCCAACTTGAAGGAGATGGAACAGTTTTGCCTTGAACAATGGTCAAAAATCCCAGTGGCTAGATGTGCCAAGCTTATAGAGACATACCCCAAGAGACTTGCAGCTGTAATTTCTGCAAAAGGTGGCTCTACAAAGTGCATGCTCAAGTTTTCTGTTTTTCACAAGGAAAATTATTTTACATCTTCAAAGTGGTAGGCATGTTGTGTAAATCAAATGATACAAACCCCCCAAAAAATCCATTTTAATTCCAGGTTTTAAGAAAACAAAATAGGAAAAATGCCAAGGGGGGTAAATACTTTCACAAGCCACTGTAGTGTTCAGATACAGTATATGGCTTTTCACTGACAAAGGTCAGGTCTCTCTGAAGAAAAGATTAACAATAGGATTAGGGTTAATCTGGGTGCAGGGGAAACCCTCCCATAGGATTAGGGTTAAGGGGAAACCCTCCCATAGGATTAGGGTTAATCTGGGTGCAGGGGAAACCCTCCACCCTCCCATAGGAGTATTAATCTGGGTGCAGGATAGGGAGTAGCGTTAGGGTTAATCTGGGTGCAGGGGGAAACCCTCCAATAGGATTAGGGTTAATCTGGGTGCAGGGGAAACCCTCCAATAGGAGTAGGGTTAATCTGGGTGCAGGGGAAACCCTCCAATAGGATTAGGGTTAATCTGGGTGCAGGGGAAACCCTCCAATATAGGATTAGGGTTAGGGTTAATCTGGGTGCAGGGGAAACCCTCCAATAGGATTAGGGTTAATCTGGGTGCAGGGGAAACCCTCCAATAGGATTAGGGTTAATCTGGGTGCAGGGGAAACCCTCCAATAGGATTAGGGTTAATCTGGGTGCAGGGGAAACCCTCCAATAGCGTTTGTTGACAAAGTTCATGACACATTTCTGGTAAACGATAGCCAAGACTGTAGGTTTTAAAGAGTATAGCCCAAAATGACCTTTTCTGCCAAAATACCTCAACCAAGCTTCACCACCGTAGATCCACCACTCAAAAAAGGCTCCATGAAGAGAACAACGTCTCATGACTGGAACATAACTTCACAGGGGGCATTCATGAGAGTTAGCTACTTACTACCAACCTATCCTTCCACCTGCCCCTTCCCTCCCTCCCTCCCTCCCTCCCTCCCTCCCTCCCTCCCTCCTCTTCCTCAGTACACTCTTAGACAAAAGGGTTCCAAAAGGGTTATTCGGCTGTCCCCATAGAATAACCCTTTTTGGTTCCAGGTAGAACTCACTCACCCACCCACACACACACACACACACACACACACACACACACACACACACACACACACACACACACACACACACACACACACAGACAGACACACAGACACACACACACACACACTCACACACACACCTCCTTTCATCCTCTGGTCGTTGCCCCATCAGGAGAACCATCTCCCACACCATGACCAAGCTGAAACAGACCTTTACCACGCCAGGAGGAGAGGGCAGGGGGGCAGGGGGGTATGAGTGGGTATATATATACTGAGTGTACAAAACATTAAGGACACCTTCCTAATATTGAGTTGCAATCCCCCCCCCCCCCCCCCCCTCCTCAGAACAGCCTAAGTGTTCAAAGTGTTCCACAGGGATGATGGCCCACTGCTTGCCCCACTAGAGAGGGCCCAGGCTGGGGGGCTGGTGGGGCGGGTGGTGTCTGCTGAACCCCTGCTTGCCCCACTAGAGAGGGCCCAGGCTGGGGGGTTGGTGGGGCGGGTGGTGTCTGCTGAACCCCTGCTTGCAACACTAGAGAGGGCCCAGGCTGGGGGGTTGGTGGGGCGGGTGGTGTCTGCTGAACCCCTGCTTGGCCCACTAGAGAGGGCCCAGGGCTGGGGGTTTGGTGGGGTGGGTGGTGTCTGCTGAACCCCTGCTTGGCCCACTAGAGAGGGCCCCATGCTGGGGGGTTGGTGGGGCGGGTGGTGTCTGCTGAACCCCTGCTTGGCCCACTAGAGAGGGCCCAGGCTGGGGGGTTGGTGGGGCGGGTGGTGTCTGCTGAACCCCTGCTTGCCCCACTAGAGAGGGCCCAGGCTGGGGGGTTGGTGGGGCGGGTGGTGTCTGCTGAACCCCTGCTTGGCCCAATAGAGAGGGCCCAGGCTGGGGGGTGGTGGGCGCGGGTGGTGTCTGCTGAACCCCTGCTTGCCCCACTAGAGAGGGCCCAGGCTGGGGGGGTGGTGGGGCGGGTGGTGTCTGCTGAAACCCCTGCTTGCCCCACTAGAGAGGGCCCAGGCTGGGGGGTTGGTGGGGCGGGTGGTGTCTGCTGAACCCCTGCTTGCCCCACTAGAGAGGGGCCCAGGCTGGGGGGTTGGTGGGGCGGGTGGTGTCTGCTGAACCCCTGCTTGGCCCACTAGAGAGGGCCCAGGCTGGGGGGCTGGTGGGGCGGGTGGTGGGGGTGCCTGCGGTTCCCCGGGGGGCATGTTTTCTCTCCCTCCCCCTCCCTCCCCCGTCCTGCTCCAGTTAGCTCACTCACTCAAGACCAGGCACCCATCCCTCCTTCTTTCCCTCCCTCCCCCTCTCCCTCCCTCCCTCCCTCCCCCTCTCCTTCCCTCCCTCCCCCTCCCTCCCTCCTACCTTCTGGCCCCTCCAATTGGAGTCCATTTGTTCTGGTTGATCAGTCCCCTAGCCAAGGGCTGTGTCTATCATCAGTGCACAATATTTGTGGCAGAAGTTCATATGCCCCACTTGGGAATAGGCTATCAAGTCCAGATGGGCTTCTTTTAAAAGGCCTGCAGAGTAGAATAGACTGCAGACTGCAGCTCGCTGGATAACAGCTAAACACACTCACACACAGTGGGACAGAACGACAGAACTCATGGACACAATTATTCACCTAATTAACATCTGTTCAGTGACAGGATAGACAGGATCGACAGACTCTCTGGTTGTGTCCCAAATGGCACCCTGTCCCCTGTATAGTGCAGTACCTTTGACAAGAGCCCTATGGGTAGCTCTATAAGTAGTGCATTAGGGAAAAGTGTGCTATTTGGGTGCAGCCTCTGTCTACTCCAGCGCCTTGATAGGGTAGGAGTAAGACAGAGCAAACTAGGTCATCATAAAATAACATTGTAATTGAATTGATCATGTAGTTGCTGTACTTCTCACAATTTCACTTTGCTTATATATATATATATATATATATATATATATATATATATATATATATATATATATATATATATATAAATTGTGAAATACCTTCAGATGACTCCCCAGAAAATAGATGCCAAAACTATTTATAAACTTTATAAAGTTAATGTTAATAAAAACTCTACTACACATAAGTGAGTCAGAGTCATCTAGATCCCCCCTCCTCTCCTCTCCTCTCCTCTCCTCTGTCCTCTCCTGTCCTCTCCTGTCCCCTCCTGTCCCGTCCTCTCCTGTCCTCTCCTGTCCTCTCCTGTCCCGTCCTCTCCTGTCCTCTCCTGTCCCCTCCTGTCCCGTCCTCTCCTGTCCTCTCCTGTACCCTCCTGTCCGTCCTCTCCTGTCATGTCCTGTCCTCTCCTGTCCCCTCCTGTCCCATCCTCTCCTGTCCCCTCCTGTCCCGTCCTGTCCTCTCCTGTCCTCTCCTGTCCCCTCCTGTCCCGTCCTCTCCTGTCCTCTCCTGTCCCCTCCTGCCCCGTCCTCTCCTGTCCTCTCCTGTCCCCTCCTGTCCCGTCCTCTCCTGTCCTCTCCTGTCCCCTCCTGTCCGTCCTCTCCTGTCATGTCCTGTCCTCTCCTGTCCCCTCCTGTCCCATCCTCTCCTGTCCCCTCCTGTCCCGTCCCCTCCTGTCCCGTCCTCTCCTGTCCTGTCCTCTCCTGTCCTCTCATGTCCCCTCCTGTCCCGTCCTCTCCTGTCCTCTCATGTCCCCTCCTGTCCCGTCCTCTCCTGTCCTCTCCTGTCCCCTCCTGTTCCGTCCTCTCCTGTCCTCTCCTGTCCCCTCCTGTCCCGTCCTCTCCTGTCCTCTCCTGTCCCCTCCTGTCCGTCCTCTCCTGTCATGTCCTGTCCTCTCCTGTCCCCTCCTGTCCCATCCTCTCCTGTCCCCTCCTGTCCCGTCCTCTCCTGTCCTGTCCTCTCCTGTCCCCTCTTGTCCCCTCCTGTCCTGTCCCCTCCTGTCCTGTCCCCTCCTGTCCTGTCCTGTCCTCTCCCGTCCTCTCCTGTCCTCTCATGTCCCATCCTCTCCTGTCCCCTCCTGTCCGTCCTCTCCTGTCATGTCCTGTCCTCTCCTGTCCCCTCCTGTCCCATCCTCTCCTGTCCCCTCCTGTCCTGTCCCCTCCTGTCCTGTCCTCTCCTGTCCTCTCCTGTCCCCTCTTGTCCCCTCCTGTCCCATCCTCTCCTGTCCCCTCTTGTCCCCTCCTGTCCTGTCCTCTCCTGTCCTGTACGATGACTTTAGCACCATTCAAAGCCCCATGGCATCAGACATGAAAGCAAAGTATAAAAACATGAATCTATTCATATTCCCCTTGACATCAGGCCACAGCCTGGCACTAGGGAGGGACACAGAAAATACACACACGTACGCCACACACACACACACACAAGCACACACACATGAAGATATGCTGTGGACAGCCAGCCAGCCAAATATCTCCCTATTCCATATATAGAGCACTACTTTTCACCAGGGCCCTATAGTGAATAAGGTTCTGTTTTGGACGTAGCCTAAGGCTGGCCTGGGTGCTGGGTCCTGGGCTGGTGAGAGCTGGGGGCTAATGACGGGGCTCTACTGGGGGCTCTACTGGGGGCTCTACTAGGGACTCTACTAGGGGCTCTACTAGGGACTCTACTAGGGGCTCTACTAGGGGCTTTACTAGCTCTACTAGGGGCTCTACTAGGGGCTCTACTAGGGGCTCTACTAGCTCTACTAGGGGCTTTACTAGCTCTGCTAGGGGCTCTACTAGGGGCTCTACTAGCTCTACTAGGGGCTCTACTAGGGGCTCTACTAGGGCTTTACTAGGGGCTCTACTAGCTCTACTAGGGGCTTTACTAGGGGCTCTACTAGCTCTACTAGGGGCTCTACTAGGGGCTCTACTAGCTCTGCTAGGGGCTCTACTAGGGGCTCTACTAGCTCTACTAGGGGCTCTACTAGGGGCTCTACTAGGGGCTTTACTAGGGGCTCTACTAGCTCTACTAGGGGCTTTACTAGGGGCTCTACTAGCTCTACTAGGGGCTCTACTAGGGACTCTACTAGGGGCTCTACTAGGGGCTCTACTAGGGGCTCTACTAGGGGCTCTACTAGCTCTACTAGGGGCTCTACTAGGGGCTCTACTAGGGGATCTACTAGGGGCTATACTAGGGGCTCTACTAGGGGCTCTACTAGCTCTACTAGGGACTCTACTAGCTCTACTAGGGGCTCTACTAGGGGCTATACTAGGGGCTATAATAGCTCTACTAGGGGCTCTACTAGCTCTACTAGGGGCTCTACTAGGGGCTCTACTATGGGCTCTACTAGCTCTACTAGGGGCTCTACTAGGGACTATACTATGGGCTCTACTAGGGGCTATACTAGGGGCTATACTAGGGGCTCTACTAGGGGCTCTACTAGCTCTACTAGGGGCTCTACTAGGGGCTCTACTAGGGGGGCTATACTACTCTAGGGGCTCTACTAGCTCTACTAGGGGCTCTACTAGGGGCTCTACTAGGGGCTCTACTAGGGGCTCTACTAGGGGCTCTACTAGGGGCTCTACTAGGGGCTCTACTAGCTCTACTAGGGGCTCTACTAGGGGCTCTACTAGGGGCTCTACTAGGGGCTCTACTAGCTCTACTAGGGGCTCTACTAGGGGCTCTACTAGGGGCTCTACTAGGGGCTCTACTAGGGGCTCTACTAGGGGCTCTACTAGGGGCTCTACTAGGGGCTCTACTATGGGCTCTACTAGGGGCTCTACTAGGGGCTCTACTAGGGGCTCTACTAGCTCTACTAGGGGCTCTACTAGGGGCTCTACTAGGGGCTCTACTAGGGGCTCTACTAGGGGCTCTACTAGGGGCTCTACTAGGGGCTCTACTAGGGACTCTACTAGGGGCTCTACTAGCTCTACTATGGGCTCTACTAGGGGCTCTACTAGGGGCTCTACTAGGGGCTCTACTAGGGGCTCTACTAGGGGCTCTACTAGGGGCTCTACTAGCTCTACTAGGGGCTCTACTAGGGGCTCTACTAGGGGCTCTACTAGGGGCTCTACTAGCTCTACTAGGGGCTCTACTAGGGGCTCTACTAGGGGCTCTACTAGCTCTACTAGGGGCTCTACTAGGGGCTCTACTAGGGGCTCTACTAGGGGCTCTACTAGGGGCTCTACTAGGGGCTCTACTAGGGGCTCTACTAGGGGCTCTACTAGGGGCTCTACTAGGGGCTCTACTAGGGGCTCTACTAGCTCTACTAGGGGCTCTACTAGCTCTACTAGGGGCTCTACTAGGGGCTCTACTAGGGGCTCTACTAGGGGCTCTACTAGGGGCTCTACTAGGGGCTCTACTAGCTCTAGTATGGGCTCTACTAGGGGCTCTACTAGGGGCTCTACTATCTCTACTAGGGCTCTACTAGGGGCTCTACTAGGGGCTCTACTAGCTCTACTAGGGGCTCTACTAGGGGCTCTACTAGGGGCTCTACTAGGGGCTCTACTAGGGGCTCTACTAGCTCTACTATGGGCTCTACTAGGGACTCTACTAGGGGCTCTACTAGCTCTACTAGGGGCTCTACTAGCTCTACTAGGGGCTCTACTAGGGGCTCTACTAGGGGCTCTATAGGCTCTACTAGGGGCTCTACTAGGGGCTCTATCTACTAGGGGCTCTACTAGGGGCTCTACTAGGGGCTCTACTAGGGGCTCTACTAGGGGCTCTACTACTAGGGGCTCTACTAGCTCTACTAGGGGCTCTACTAGGGGCTTTACTAGGGGCTCTACTAGCTCTACTAGGGGCTCTACTAGGGACTCTACTAGGGGCTCTACTAGCTCTACTATGAGAGAGAGAGAGAGAGCGAGAGAGAGAGAGAAAGAAAGAAAGAAAGAAAGAAAGAAAGAAAGAAAGAAAGAAAGAAAGAAAGAAAGAAAGAAAGAAAGAAAGAAAGAAAGAAAGAAAGAAAGAAAGAAAGAAAGAAAGAAAGAAAGAAAGAAAGAAAGAAAGAAAGATGAGAGAGGGGGAGGAGATGAGAGAGAGAGAGAGAGAGGGTGGGAAGCAGAGAGAGAAAGAGAGAGAGAGAAAGAAGAAAAAAACTGAGAGAGAGAAAGAAAGAAAGAAAGAGAGAGGGAGTAATACTCAGAAGACGAATGGGTACATAATACTGTCATCATGAGTTAAACCATTGCGGCCAGGAAATTAGCTCTTTCGCTTTCCCTCTCCCTCTCTCTTCTCTCTCTCTCTCTCTCTACTTCTCTCTTGCTCTCCCCCCCCCTCTATCTCCTTCTCTCTCTCTCCCCTTCTCTCTCTCCTTCCTCTCAATTACATTTTAAGGGCTTTATTGGCATGGGAAACATATGTTTACATTGCCAAAGCAAATGGAATAGCCAATAAACAAAAGGTAAATAAACAAGGGAAATAAACAATCAGTAAACATTTCACTCACATAAAAAAAAAAAAGAATATAGACATTTTAAATGTTATATGATTGGCTTTGTACAGTGTTGTACACCTCTATCCCTCCTCTATCTCTCTCTCAGGGCTGGGAGGGAGGGAGGGAGGGAGGGAGGGAGGAAGGAGTCGGCAGGCAGGGAGTCGGCAGGCAGGCAGGGAGGCAGGCAGGGAGGCAGGCAGGCAGGGAGGGAGTCGACAGGCAGGGAGTATTTGGTTAAGAGGCGTGGAAAAGAGGCTTCCCCGGCCGCTCCACACATCTGCTGTTCTGTTGGCCTGGTCTTATTTATTGTGAGATGCTCTGAAGGCTTTTCAACAACATGTGGAGATGTTTCTACTGTCACACATTATGCAGTGGAGCGGAGAGTACACAAATCTACGGTTACTGGTGGTAGGCTACGGTTAGCTGTGGTTAGCATGGCTGATAGGCTATGGCTGATAGGCTATGGTTAGCATGGCTGATAGGCTATGGTTAGCTCTGGTTAGCATGGCTGATAGGCTAAGGTTAGCTATGGTTAGCATGGCTGATAGGCTATGGTTAGCTATGGTTAGCATGGCTGATAGGCTAAGGTTAGCTATGGTTAGCATGGCTGATAGGCTATGGTTAGCTCTGGTTAGCATGGCTGATAGGCTATGGTTAGCATGGCTGATAGGCTACGGTTAGCTCTGGTTAGCATGGCTGATAGGCTAAGGTTAGATATGGTTAGCATGGCTGATAGGCTATGGTTAGCTCTGGTTAGCATGGCTGATAGGCTAAGGTTAGCTATGGTTAGCATGGCTGATAGGCTATGGTTAGCTCTGGTTAGCATGGCTGATAGGCTATGGTTAGCATGGCTGATAGGCTACGGTTAGCTATGGTTAGCATGGCTGATAGGCTATGGTTAGCTATGGTTAGCATGGATGATAGGCTATGGTTAGTGCTGGTTAGCTTAGCCTGAGAGGAAGAGGAAGAGAGAGGCCCAACTCGGCTGAAAATCTGTCTCCCTCCACCAGGTGGCGTTTTGTCGTTGTTTCGCCCACCAAGCAAGGAGTTTTTATATGGAGGTCAAAGAGAGAGTGTTGAAATTGGTCAACAAAAAAATGTATGTCTTATTTGCTACGTGAGGTTTATTTGATCTAATAGAAGTTTCATAATGCTTTAGTTGTTATGAGTGTACTGATATCCTGGCAACTTGGAGAAAAAACACTTTATATTGGAAAGAAAGAAAGAAAGAAAGAAAGAAAGAAAGAAAGAAAGAAGAAAGAAAGAAAGAAAGAAAGAAAGAAAGAAAAAGAAAGAAAGAAGAAAGAAAGAAAGAAAGAAAGAAAGAAAGAAAGAAAGAAAGAAAGAAAGAAAGAGAAAGAGAGAGAGAGAGAGAGAGAGAGAGAGAGAGAGAGAGAGAGAGAGCAACTTATATTTATGGGTGGATTCTAGGCTATAAATCACCATGGTCTCAGCTCTTAAACAAATACAAATAGGATCACAGAGAACAGGGGATAAAACAACAAAGGAAGAACATGACTGGAGCCTCTTAAGGGCCCACCATCATGTTTCCATCTGTGTTGATTCTTCTTAAGGGGAGGGGGGAAGAGAGAGGAGGAGAGGGGGAAGAGAGGAGAGGAGAGGGAGAGAGGAGAGAAGAGGAGAGAGCGAGAGAACACATAAAGGGCTCCTCATAACTGCTGTTGCTCTACACAACCATCTGTTGGGGGGGGGGGGGGTGCTGGTGTGTTGTGAATCAGTCTGTAACTGTCATTACTGTTGTGGAAGTTGATGGAAAAGTCCATGTTTCTGGTATTGTCCTTTGTAGAAATGCAAAAAGGAAGAGAGTTGAAAAGAGACTATAGCAGGGTTAGGGGAGTAGAGGAGAGGAGAGGAGAGACGAGGTAGGAAAGTTAGGGGAGGAGAGAGGAGGAGAGACACTAAGAAAGTTAGGAGAGGAGAGAGGAGAGACAAGGTAGGAAGTCGAGGAAAGGAGGGAGGAGAGGAGAAGAAACTAGAGAAGAGAAAACATGGCCGATTCAGGGTAGTTACACAGTACAGTATTTTATCTGTGTTCCTCACCTGGCATCTGATAGCTGTACGGAGCCTGGCCCGTCTGAGGGGTGGTGAAGCCAGAGCTGTAACTGAGGAAGCCTGTCTGTCCTGGGGATTGGGACTGGCTCAGTCCCCCCTCTGTCTTTATGCCTGCCCATAATGGACCTGAATCAGTTAGTGACACCACATCGGTTTGATGCACACACAACTCACTGCTGTCAGACAACTCTAAAACAAGCACTTTGAGACCTATCTCTATCTCTCTATGTTAAAAGCAATTTAGTATAATATTAAATAGAGCTAGCTTTACATTAAATACAACTAAATATATTAGTATTGTTATCTTTATTATTGTCCCTTTTAAACAAATATTTTTACCTGTAGGTAATATTTAAAAACCAGTCTGCTAGTAACTGTTATAATTTATAAACTGATAATACAACAAATGCACACTTCAGAATCAACAGTAGTTTGTAATCCACACTTCAGAATCAACAGTCGTTTTGGGGTTTAAAAATGAACAGACTAATGTAGATTGAAGTTATACAAGAAATATGACGTAGTAAAAGCACTGTATGTTTGAATGGCTAAGAGATGGGTGATCTCTGAATTGTTGCACAAGTAATTAAAACAACACACTTGCTACTAGTGTTTGTTGTTAGTCCAACTGTAGGTCGGTTATATTGACTCAAGCCCAACATCTTTCCTATGCCATGGCAGGTTCACTACCACTCAAACAAACACTCTGTGCGTTCCAAATGGCACGCTATTCTCTATATAATGCAATACTTCTGGTCAAAAGTAGTGCACTACATAGGGGATAGGGTACCATTTGTGATGTATATTCTAAATTCCTGGTCATATTGGACATTCTGTGGGGGTCGAATGCCTTCTAAAGCCTTTGGACAAATAAAGATAATTGTTATGGACTTTGCTGTTTCGTTACTATGATGCCTGAAGACACCAGTTTTTTTGTTTTGAAATTTATATCAGTAATCTTTTTCCGATCTGACTGAATAGCTTGATAAGCACATTTTGATTTGACGGTTGGCGGAAATATGGTGCAGGCACAAAACAACGTCTCAGCAATAGATCTGGGACTCCTTTTGTTTTATCGTGGGAACAAACTGCTTGTCCTGAGCTAAGTGTTTATTTGCAATACCCCTGTGAAGGGTTGTATAGCAACTGGCTTTAACCAAGACTAAATAACTACATTTACATTTACATTTACGTCATTTAGCAGACGCTCTTATCCAGAGTGACTTACAAATTGGTAGTATGCCATATAAATAAATATATATATATATATATATATATATATATATATATATATATATATATATATATATATTTTTTTTTTTTTATAGATGAATAAGAACTAATATTATAATATTATGAACATCATAATGTTACCATTGAATTAGACAGGTTAGAACGGGAACTTATAAAGATTAATCTTTATTTACAGAGCTTTCAGAAAGTATTCATTCCCCTTGACTCATTCCACATTTGTGTTGTGTTACAGCCTGAAATCAAAATGAATTACATAGACTTCTATTTCTCACCCATCTACACCCAATTACCCCATAACGACGAAGTGAAAACATGTTTTTAGACATTTTTGAAAATGCATTGAAAATGAATTATGGAAATATCAAAATTACGTTAGAATCACCTTTGGCAGCGATTACAGCTGTGAGTCTTTCTGGGTAAGTTTCTAAGAGATTTGCACACCTGGATTGTACAATATTTGCACATTATTCTTAAAAAAATTCTTCAAGCTCTGTCAACTTAGTTGTTGAACATTGCTAGACAGCCATTCTTCTTTGCGAGGCATTGGAAAACCTCCCTGGTCTTTGTGGTTGAATCTGTGTTTGAAATTCACTGCTCGACTGAGGGACCTTACAGATAATTGTATGTGTGGAGTACAGAGATCATGTTAAACACCATTATTGCACACAGCGTGAGTCCATGCAACTTATTATGTGACTTGTTAAGCACATTTTTACTCCTGAACTTATTTAGGCTTGCCATAACAAAGGGTTTGAATACTTATCGACTCCAAGACATTTCAGCTTTTAATTTTTTATTAATGTGTAAAAATGTCTAAAAACATAATTCCACTTTGACATTATGGAGTAATTGTGTGTAGGCCAGTTACACACAATCTCAATGTAATCCATTTTCAATTCAGGCTGTAACACAACAGTATGTAGAAATGTAAGTGATGGGTTTGTAACGTAATGTAATGTTCATGTATTGTTCAGAGGTATGGGATCGGCCTGTGCTCACCATAGGCAGGGATCCCATACGGTTGCCCAGGCTGGGGGTAGCTAGCATAGGCTGCGGCCTGCTGCATTCCTGTGGTGTACTGCGTCTGACCATACGCAGCCATATTTTGGGATGAAGGGGTAGGAAGAATATGCGGATACGGTCTGCTATTTCAGAAAAGAAACATGGAGAAGAGAGAGAGAGGAGAGAGAGAGATAAATAAATAAATAAAATGAAAGAATGAAAGAAAGAAAGAGAGAGAGAGAGAGAGAGAGAGAGAGAGAGAGAGAGAGAGAGAGAGAGAGAGAGAGAGAGAAGAGAGAGAGCAAGAGAGAGAGAGAGAGAGAGAGAGAGAGAGAGAGAGAGAGAGAGAGAGAGAGAGAGAGAGAGAGAGAGAGAGAGAGAGAGAGGAGGAACACATTTTACCAAACACAAAAACCATAACAATACTGACACATTCTTTGTGATTCTGCTGCTTAATCTTATATAGTGGGCCAAAGCCCGTAAAGAGAGATAGCAATTAGTATAGGAGGAGGACTAGCATTAGGACAGCAAAATAATAATACGTCGCAAAGGACATTTTTGCAAGATAATAATTACAACATATTTTGGAGTGCACAAGCTGCAGACATGCAGGCTAACAAAGCAGGTAGAAACCTCCACATCTAGCAGCAGGATCTAATTAAAAGGAACCAAATGAAGTTGGATGCCGCTTATTTTCTAAAGCAAAATAAAAGAAGCCTTACTTGGAAGGGTAAATCTGCGAGGAGAACTGGTGTATTTGTCTTGGGCTGAACCCGCTGGTTCCAATAACTGAGAGAGAGAGTTGGAGAAAAAAAAAAGAGGTGGCAAGCACATTTTTAAACATTAAAGACATCCGGTCAATATTATCTTTCGCCAACAGAACTTCTGGATTCCTAGGAAACTGTTATTGCGTTGCGTTACTCCATTTATTTCCCCAACCTTATTTAAGGTTTAAAACCCAGAGCGCAATAATGAAGTAAAATAATCAGGTAAAAACGTTGAGGGTTTATTCTGCTGACCAGTGTATATTCCGTGTGTATCTCTGGATGTGGCCCAAATGGCACCCCAAAATGGTTATTCGGCGGTCCCCATAGGAGAACCCTTTCCACAGAAGGTTCTACATGGAACCCAAAAGGGTTCTACCTGGAACCAAAAAGGGTTCTCCTATGGGGACCGCCGAATAACCATTTTGGAACCCTTTATTCTAAGAGTGTAGGGAATAGGGTGCTATTTGGGATATAACCTCTGTGAGATACTTTGGCGCTGCCATGACGACAGCTAGGCTGGTGTAAACACACTCAGTATGGTCTGAATCAGTGTGGTCCTGTTGCCTGGGTCCTGTTCCAAATACCACCCTATTCCCTTTGTAGTGCACTACTTTAGACCAGGGCCCATAGGGAATAGGGTGCCATTTGGTATGTTAACCCCAGGCCCCAAGACCCACATTGAAAGTGATTGCAGGTAACTAGCGCTACCACATTATCATTCCTTCGTGAAACACATGGCATATCACTGTGGTTCCACTCCCTAATCAACGTTTTTCAACACACACACACAAACCTACTGTTACCACCACTTTATTTTCATGTTGTTGTTGCACTTAGTAAAGGCTATTTTTAGTCAGTGCATATTTTTGAGTAAAACTCTTGTAAATTATTTTGTTACAATAACACACCAAATGTAATACAGTTAGGTCTTTTTGAAATTAGAATGACCATTTTTTTAAATTCTAGTAAATGTAACTAAGTCAAAATGAGGTGTGAAGTGCAACACCTGAAAAAATGCTGATCATTTACAAAAAAGAACGATAGAAATCTTCATTGGAAAGCCCAGTAATGGTAAACATAATCTCAGTCTTCTGATTGAAATCTGTCAAACCAGTCCAAAAGCCCTGGTCCCATAGTACAGAAAGATATCACTGAACCAGGTTCAAATGTCCTCTTACAGTCAACCGACACAGTTCTATAACATCTGTCTAATTGGTCATGACAAAAAAAAAAAAAAAGGATTTAGCTGCGGTAGGGACGGGGAGGGGGTACTAAGTCTTTGTCCCAAATGGCACCCTATGTTCTATATAGTGCAATATTTTTGACCAGAGACTATGGGCCTTTGACTATAGGGTGCCATTTGAGACACAGCCTTGATGTCTGGCATGTAACTGTAGGTAGCTGTATGGACTATAACTGCATGCTGTAAGGCCTGGGGGAAACATCGTTATTAATATTGAACACTTTTCCCACATCATCAGCAGCACCTGCTACCGGTTGACTAAACCTTCTGATCGCAGCTCACACACACACACACACACACACACACACACACACACACACACACACACACACACACACACACACACACACACACACACACACACACACACACACCCCTCCGGCTGGCTTCCCCTCCCATGAGGGTCCTGGGGTGTAAAGTTACTTAATGTCATTAATATTGTCAAAGACAGAAGTGATTTATGGGAGGGGAGCGTTAACGTATCGGGTACTTAGTTAAACAGTTCTGGAAATAAGGCAGAATTAGCAGCATGGTTATACTGAGGTGATGTTTGATTATACTGTGTAGTGAGGTGATGTTTGATTATACTGTGTAGTGAGGTGATGTTTGATTATACTGGGTAGTGAGGTGATGTTTGATTATACTGGGTAGTGAGGTGATGTTTGATTATACTGTGTAGTGAGGTGATGTTTGATTATACTGGGTAGTGAGGTGATGTTTGATTATACTGGGTAGTGAGGTGATGTTTGATTATACTGGGTAGTGAGGTGATGTTTGATTATACTGGGTAGTGAGGTGATGTTTGATTATACTGGGTAGTGAGGTGATGTTTGATTATACTGTGTAGTGAGGTGATGTTTGATTATACTGTGTAGTGAGGTGATGTTTGATTATACTGGGTAGTGAGGTGATGTTTGATTATACTGGGTAGTGAGGTGATGTTTGATTATACTGGGTAGTGAGGTGATGTTTGATTATACTGGGTAGTGAGGTGATGTTTGATTATACTGGGTAGTGAGGTGATGTTTGATTATACTGTGTAGTGAGGTGATGTTTGATTATACTGTGTAGTGAGGTGATGTTTGATTATACTGGGTAGTGAGGTGATGTTTGATTATACTGGGTAGTGAGGTGATGTTTGATTATACTGGGTAGTGAGGTGATGTTTGATTATAATGGGTAGTGAGGTGATGTTTGATTATACTGGGTAGTGAGGTGATGTTTGATTATAATGGGTAGTGAGGTGATGTTTGATTATACTGTGTAGTGAGGTGATGTTTGATTATACTGGGTAGTGAGGTGATGTTTGATTATACTGTATAGTGAGGTGATGTTTGATTATACTGGGTAGTGAGGTGATGTTTGATTATACTGTGTAGTGAGGTGATGTTTGATTATACTGGGTAGTGAGGTGATGTTTGATTATACTGGGTAGTGAGGTGATGTTTGATTATACTGTGTAGTGAGGTGATGTTTGATTATACTGGGTAGTGAGGTGATGTTTGATTATACTGGTAGTGAGGTGATGTTTGATTATACTGGGTAGTGAGGTGATGTTTGATTATACTGTGTAGTGAGGTGATGTTTGATTATACTGGGTAGTGAGGTGATGTTTGATTATACTGGGTAGTGAGGTGATGTTTGATTATACTGTGTAGTGAGGTGATGTTTGATTATACTGGGTAGTGAGGTATGTTTGATTATACTGGGTAGTGATGATGTTTGATTATACTGGGTAGTGAGGTGATGTTTGATTATACTGGGTAGTGAGGTGATGTTTGATTATACTGGGTAGTGAGGTGATGTTTGATTATACTGGGTAGTGAGGTGAAGAGTTGTGATTGGTTCTAATACTGGGTAGTGAGGTGATGTTTGATTAACTGTGTAGTGAGGTGAGTTTAAGATTATACTGTGGTAGTGAGGTGATGTTTGATTATACTGGGTAGTGAGGTGATGTTTGATTATACTGGGTATGAGGTGATGTTTGATTATACTGGGTAGTGAGGTGATGTTTGATTATACTGGGTAGTGAGGTGATGTTTGATTATACTGGGTAGTGAGGTGATGTTTTGATTATACTGTGTAGTGAGGTGATGTTTGATTATACTGGGTAGTGAGGTGATGTTTGATTATACTGGGTAGTGAGGTGATGTTTGATTATACTGGGTAGTGAGGTGATGTTTGATTATACTGTGTAGTGAGGTGATGTTTGATTATACTGTGTAGTGAGGTGATGTTTGATTATACTGTGTAGTGAGGTGATGTTTGATTATACTGTGTAGTGAGGTGATGTTTGATTATACTGGGTAGTGAGGTGATGTTTGATTATACTGGGTAGTGAGGTGATGTTTGATTATACTGGGTAGTGAGGTGATGTTTGATTATACTGGGTAGTGAGGTGATGTTTGATTATACTGTGTAGTGAGGTGATGTTTGATTATACTGGGTAGTGAGGTGATGTTTGATTATACTGTATAGTGAGGTGTGCTGGTTCATTGCGCAGCAGTGTGAGCGGGAGCGTTAGTGAGGTGATGTTTGACGGAGGTGTAAAAGACGACCATATATTGTTGACGTACAACATGAGTTTGATAGGATAGTAGTTTGATACAGATCAGGCTGAGAGAAGGAAACCAGATCATTCTACTGCTCTGCTAGTAACAGGTTTTATTTTGTTCTACCCTGCATGCAAATACACACACACACACACACACACACACACACACACACACACACACACACACACACACACACACACACACACACACACACACACGGATCCGCCTCCCGTCTCACCTGATCCTGAGAAGCTGTCTAGGGAGGCGTCGGCTACTGGGGTGGTGATGTCACTGCTGCTCATTGGTTCTGTTTTAACTGGGGACAAAAACAACACAAACAACATCAGCACACACACACACACCAAAACACACACACACACACACGCACGCACGCACACGCACACACACACACACACACACACACACACACAGACACATACACACACCATCAGCACACACACACACCAAAACACACACACACACCAAAACACACACACGCACGCACGCACACACACACACACACACACACACACACACACACACACACACACACACACACACACCAAAACACACACACACACACACCAAAACACACACACACACACACACCAAAACACACCACAACTGACACTATGACGTAGCTTTTCTGGTGGGTTTGGGTGTGTGGGATGACTTTGAACACACACCAAAAACTACACCAGAACTATCGTCAGTGGAATGTGTTATAAACAATACTGCCGTGGGATTAGACTAGAGCCTAATGATAATAATAATAATAATAATAATAATAATAATAATAATAATAATAATAATAATAAATAAGTTATTCAATGGTATTTTGTTGGATTAACCATAGGGATCCTTTATATGTAATTATATGGGATTAACATGCTCCTCAGCGTAGATTACGATAAATTATCTCTCAATACTTTTAAGAACTTTTGAGGAAAATGAAACATTAGCCACATTTTTTATCAACTAAGCCAACAAAGGTAGAGACCTTCCTCATTTCAACCTGTTGACTTAACTAGGAATAAAACCAAACCATAGCTTCTATGAACAGTATGTGCTATTCATTTGTCCCATCCTCAGATTGAGCATGCACTGTTAAAACAACACTTCAACAGAAAACAGGCAAACTTCAGCCCATCAATACATTTTAACCCTTCAATCAATCAAAGTCATCAATCAATTAATATAATATTAACATTATATCCAATTAACAAATGAATGCAATCATTAATGGTCACTAATTACTGTATGGCTTACCCCAGGATATAATGTTGCATCAGGGGAGAGATAGGTAAAACACAGTCAATGGTAGGATACTAGTGTAAAATGGGCCCTGCATGGAGAGGGAGTCAGTCTGCATGGACGTGCACATACGATTGAAATGTCAAGACAATGCATGGTGTATAAAATCTGTTTTAAGAACTGTAGGCGAACGGAGGGTGACCCCCATGCCCCCCGCTGAGCCTCTCAGAGTTATAACACTGATAGGTCAGTGGAGAGGATTTTACAGTTATCTGACAGCTAGAGAATCTTTGAAATCAATCCTTTTCACATCAGGCAGCAAGCAGGCTTTGGGATGGGAAGGGGGGTGAGGTAGAGGAGAGGAAGGGGGGTGAGGTAGAGGAGAGGAAGGGGGGGGGGGGGGGGGGGGGGGGGGGGGGGGGGGGGGGTGGGGGAGGGGGAGGAGAGGGGGGGGGGGGGGGGGGGGGGGGTGAGATAGAGGAGAGGAAAGGGGGGTGAGATAGAGGAGAGGAAGGGGGGGTGAGATAGAGGAGAGGAAGGGGGGTGAGATAGAGGAGAGGAAGGGGGGTGAGATAGAGGAGAGGAAGGGGGGTGAGATAGAGGAGAGGAAGGGGGGTGAGATGGAGGAGAGGAAGGGGGTAAAACAAATTCACATAATGTGGGTAAAGGGAGTCATGCTCGGTGGGTCGGAAGAAGCCTTTCCCTGTCATGTTTAACTTTGATCATTCTGCTGAGAAATTGTTGACGGGAGAGTGGGAGGGAGAGTGGGAGGGAGAGTGGGAGGGAGAGTGGGAGGGAGAGTGGGAGGGAGAATGGGAGGGAGAGTGGGAGGGAGAGTGTTTTTGGAATTACACATTTAGATAGAGATAATATAATAAGGAGAAATAGGATGTGTGTGTGTGTGTGTGTGTGTGTGTGTGTGTGTGTGTGTGTGTGTGTGTGTGTGTGTGTGTGTGTGTGTGTGTATGTGTGTGTGTGTAGGTATAATGGCTAATATAATGGGGGAAATCGTGGTGCAACACTGCATGCACAAACTAGCGCACGCACTCAGGTTGTCACAGAGAAGTACACAATAACCACTGTATTCAGAAAAAAAACACAGCATGGAACAAACATCCGAAAGGAATAAATAAATCAATCAATAAAATAATGTGCAGTGTCCACAATCTATGGCCATTCATTACATGTATGATCTCATAACCAGCCAGTCTCAAACCATGCTTTACACACTGCAACATAACACTAGTGCAACAATTAAAATTAACGCCATGAAAGGCACAATAGTTGAAGTAACTCTTAGAATGAAAATAGATGTGTTATCTATTAAGAACAATGAATTAATTGTATCTCTTTTCATTGTTTTGGGGGTCGGAGTAAAAAAAAAAGAGTAAAAGTGTTTTTCTTGTTCTCTCTCTCTTTCTAAGTTGAAACACCAAGTATTGTCCTTTCATTGTGTCCCCGGCAGAACTGCACCAACCTGCAGCCGACTGTGAGCTAGAGCTCAACAACCAGTCAGCTGTGGTGAGCATTGTGATGTTATCACCTATGGGAAACAGAGAATAGCAGAGGATGCATGACAATCCGACTTCACCACGCTCTACGGGCTCTTTGTCCCGCATAGGACAAATTACGCCCTATTCCCTACATAGGTCACTGCTTTTGTCAAACCTTTGGTCAAAAAGCAGTGCACTATATAGTGAATAGGGTGCAATTTGGGGACACGCCCACTGCCTAAACCGCAGAAAGACTTTTCCCTTTTTCCTATCCAAGATTAAATTTTTAAGGTACACTTTTAAGCGCTTGTGTGGGTTTGTAGTAGGGGCTTCCTGCTAGCTATGCAGGTTCAACTAGAGAGAGCAGTGGTTTGAGACAACACAACAAGCCTACACACCTGAGTCAATAGGGACATGTAGAAATGTACAAACCACATGCAAACTGCAACCCATTTTCATACCAAGAGTTTTTGAATAATTACATGGGGTGCTTCAATATACTGCTAATAGCTCCTCTGTAAACATAGAGACAATAGCATCAGATTTACAAAGCAGATTGTTTTCATATCGTTTTCATATCTAGATTAAAAATACAGGGCTTTTTTTTTCTCCATTGTGTATTTAAACAATGCACTAGGCTATAAGCCATCGGGTCACCAGTAGTCTCCATGTTTATTCACTACAGAGCAGTAGACTGGAGGAAAGTAGTTGTAGTAACTTCGCTCTGTTGACTTCACCTTTTGAAAATGGGAAACAGATCACGTTTTCAACGGGGGGGGGGGGGGGGGGGGGGGGCACCTGCAGACGTTTTATTGCTATTCAGGACTTTCACGACTTAGCAGATGCATAAAACGCTACACGGGGAGGAGGTGAGGTTAAAACGTCCCTCTACCTCTGCTCTGCTACGCATTGAGACCCGTACAAAACTTAAAATTGTACAACTGATGAAGCTACAATGCATTTGGTACAGTGGTTGTGATACAACGGAGTGTATTTATGCACAACATGGAGACACAACATGGAGGCACATTATGGAGGCACAATATGGAGGCACAATATGGAGGCACATTATGGAGGCACACTATGGAGACACAACATGGAGGCACAATATGGAGGCACAACATGGAGGCACAACATGGAGGCACAATATGGAGGCACAATATGGAGGCACAGGCACAATATGGAGGCACAGGCACAATATGGAGGCACAATATGGAGGCACAATATGGAGGCATAATATGGAGGCTAACTCTCCATTGTATCACACAAATATCATTTTGTACCACAACCATTGTGTCAAGTTTATCATTTGAAGTTTTACATCAGTTTAACCTGAGTGTCTACAGGGCTAAGACCCACTCCCGCAGTCACACAGAGAGAGTGAGGGAAACATTAAGGAGGAAAAGCCCTGAGCACATACCTTCAGTGCCATTGGGGGTCATGGAATTGGTATTGATATGGGAGTTGTCGAGGCTGGGACCATTAGGGGATTCACGGCTGTGAGGACTGGCTAGATCCTGCATGTCCATAGACCTGACGGACGAAAGACACAAACACACACACACACACACGGAAGACGGACACGCACACACACACAGACGGAATCAGACACGCAAACACACACACACACACACACACACACACACAAAAACACATCACACACACACACACACGGAAGACGGACACGCACACACACAGACGGAATCAGACACGCAAACACACACACACACACACACACACACACACACACACAAACACATCACACACACACACACACAAACACATCACACACACACACACACGGAAGACGGACACGCACACACACACAGACGGAATCAGACACGCAAACACACACACACACACACGGAAGACGGACACGCACACACACACAGACGGAATCAGACACGCAAACACACACACACACACACACACACACACACACACACACACAACAAACACACACACACACACACACACAATTACTCACATCTCGCCGGAACCATCAAGGGAAGAAACATGCATGGTAAAGAACTAGCCTATAGATTTCTTAGTTTTAAGCATGTTTTTGTCTTAAACCTACTGATAACCACATGGGTAAAACTGTTGATATGAAATGTGTATGTATTTAAAGGAAACAAAGTCCAAATCTCAACGGGAGCTTGAGATTATATTTGTAGCTAAAAGCTATAAATACGATCAACAGATGGAACACAGTTACGGAAAGACAAACATAATGTAATCTCTGCTTATTTCTTTCATAATACAATTCAAACTAGGCCTACTCAACACTGCTATTATACAATCAATTATAAAATATTATATTGATGCTATTTTATTATATATTAGCATTACATGATATTATAACATCAGTATTGATGATAATTTCAATAATTTAAAATAGACTGAGCTCACTAATAGAGATATTACAACACACATGAGCGTATTGACATTTTAAGACTAGTTGAAAAAGCAGATTTTTACAATATACAGCATTCACTCCACGTTGATTAATGCACGTACTCATGCTAGTCTACAGTACTGTAATTATATACACATCCTTATTATACGGCGTAAACACACTCTCTGATTGGAGGCTATGGTTAAAGTAGTTGGTTGTTCGAACATTAGAAGAGCTATTGTCTAAATGATTCTAAGAGCAGCTGTCTAGTTCTCCAAGTGATCATAAGAGTTTGTTCTCTAAGTGATTCTGAGAGTTTGTTCTTCTGAGTGATTCTGAGAGTTTGTGCTTCTGAGTGATTCTGAGCGCGCTCTGTCCACGGCTCAGTGAAGAGAAATGAGGAGTAGGCCTAGTTCACGATGCATCAGTTTGCTCTGGCAACCATCTTAATTGTTTCTGTGTTTATACTGAAGACCATTGCCATTGAAAACATTATTCTATCCCCTCAATGTTGCTGTGAAGAGTTTATCAGCCATGGAGGTTAGTTAAAACAGGCCCGAGCAGAGCTGAAAGCACAACAAACATTTTAACTGCCATTTGTCTTTTGTCACTGAGCCCAATGCAATATACTATGTTTAATTAAATTAGGGAGTAATGTTTGGTACATTAAACTTTTTCCAATTAGATTTAAAGATATCTCTTTTATCAATCAACTAAATGAAGCTTTTTGTGTCATTTGCACACACAAATAAGTGTTTTTGTTTCATGCAAACGCAATCTGATGGGATGAAATGATATGTCTGCTATTTCAACAATGTGATAGGATGAAATGATATGTCTGCTATTTCAACAATGTGATAGGATGAAATGATATGTCTGCTATTTCAACAATCTGATCAAATGAATTGATACTATGTCTGCTATTTCAATAATCTGATAAAATGAAATGATATGTCTGCAATTTCAACTATCTGATAAAATGAAATTATATGTCTGCTATTTAAATAATCTGATAAAATGAAATGTCTGCTATTTCAACAATCTGATAAAATTAAATGATATGTCTGCTATTTCCACAATCTGATAGGATGAAATTATGTCTGCTATTTCAACAATCTGATAAAATTAAATGATATGTCTGCTATTTCAACAATCTAATTAAATTAAATGATATGTCTGCTATTTCAACAATCAGATAGGATGAAATTATGTCTGCTATTTCAACAATCTAATCAAATGAAACGATATGTCTGCTATTTCAACAATCTGATCAAATGAAATTCTATGTCTGCTATTTCAACAATCTGATCAAATGAAAAATCTATGTCTGCTACTTCATCAATCTGATCAAATGAAATTCTATGTCTGCTACTTCAACAATGTTGTGATAGTAAGATAATGTCAACAGACTCGTTGTTAAATTCATTTAAAAAAAGATACACACAGATACATACATTACATGTTCTACTCACTCAGTTCAGTATGACCTTTGTAAATGTTTTTTTTTTTCATCCAACTCAAATTAAGTAAATAACGTAGCATTGTTGTGAATATTGTTGGGGATCTCACAAACGGACATGCTGGTAGCTGTATCCTATTTCCCCAGAGAAATATGAATTTACTGCTCAATTATAACCCCACCCCCCCCCCCCCCAAAAAAAAACGGAAAAAAACAATTATGAACAGCAGAAAAAACTGTACATTGATGTTACAGATATACCAGGAGAAAATGACTATACGATTTACACAACTTCTCTCTTTCTCTCTCTCTCTCTCTCTCTCTCTCTCTCTCTCTCTCTCTCTCTCTCTCTCTCTCTCTCTCTCTCTCCTTCTCTCTTCTCTCTCTCTCTCTCTCTCTCTCTCTCTCTCTCTCTCTCTCTCCTTCTCTCTCCCTCCCTCCCTCCCTCCCTCCCTGCATCTCTTCTGATGCTACCTGCCTGGCGCTGGCCCAACTCTGCTCTTACCTGGAAAGACGTAGTGGCCCGGAATCATCTGAACCAGGCTGCCCCTCTCTCTCTCTCTCAGTTTTTTTTTTTTTTTTCTCTTTCCACCTGCCTGAACAGAAACAATGTCCCTCCTTGTTATTTCAGCTGTGTGTCACTGTCCAGACCCATCCATGACACAATAGAGCTGGTCTGTGAAAACATTATTGTTATTCTGTCTCAGAGTGGGAAGAGAGGGCTAACCGCACCATGGAAAAGGAACAGAGGAGATTGTTTCTTTCTAGAGTTTCTCTCTCTCTCTCTCTCTCTCTCTCGCTCTCTCTCTCTCTCGCTCTCTCTCTCTCTCTTCTCCTAACACTGCTGTTGTTTCCTCTCCTCCCTCGTTCAGGTCTTCCCTCCCTCCCTCCTCCCCTGAGTGAGGGGAGTGCAGCCAAATGACGGAAAGGTGATTCATCATTGTTCTACGACAGCTGCAAACTGGATTAGCCCGCCCCCAATCAACATACAAAGAGGGCTTAGCCAAGGTAAGCAAGAAGGGGAGGGGGCGGGGGACTGAGGGGTATAGGGGTGTGGGGTGGATGGGGGGGAGGGTTTAGGCGGGCAGGGGAGGGAGTAGCCTGGAGGTAGGAAGTTAGGTAGCTCCCGATGGCTGCTGCTGGATAGAGGGGAGGGAGATGTGACTTGTTGAATAGAAGCAAGTGAAGCATGACGCCCCTAGCATCTTCAGCAGATCTTTCATTTGCAATTGACACCATCTGAAATGTATCTGCACTCCCCTCCCTCTCCCTCTCTCTCTCCCCCTCTCTCTCTCCCCTCTCTCTCTTCTCTCTCCCATCTCTCTCCCTTCTCTCCTCGCTCTCTCTTCCCTCTCGCTCACGGCACACTAACATCTCCTAATGCCCCGTGTAGCTCAGTTGGTAGAGCATGGCGCTTGCAACAGCAGGGTTGTGGGTTCGATTCCCACGGGGGGGGCCAATATGAAAATAAATAAATGTATGCACTCACTAACTGTAAGTCGCTCTGGATAAGAGCGTCTGCTAAATGATGTAAATGTAATGACTGCCAGGGCTGCTCTGGGGGATGCCTCGCCCTGGGGCCACCGAACACAGCAATAGTACACAAATCAAATTTTATTTGTCACATGCACCGAATACAACAGGTGCTTACTTACAAGCCCTTAACCAACAATGCAGTTTTAAGAAAAATAAGAGTTAAGAAAATATTTACTAAATAAACTAAAGTTTAAAAAAATTATTTAAAAAAGAGCAACAATAAAATAACAATAACGAGGCTATATACAGGGGTACCGGTACCGAGTCAATGTGCGGGGGTACAGGTTAGTCCAGGTAATTGAGGTAATATGTACTGTAGGCAGGGGTAAAGTGACTATGCATAGATAATAAACAACGAGCAGCAGCAGTGTAAAAAAAGACGGGGGTGGTGTCAATGCACATAGTCCGGGTAACCATTTGATTAGCTGTTCAGGAGTCTTATGGCTTGGGGGTAGAAGCTGTTAAGAAGCCTTTTGGACCCAGACTTGGTGCTCCGGTACCGCTTGCCTTGCGATAGCAAAGAGAACAGTCTATGACTAGGGTGGCTGGAATCTTTGGCAATTTTTAGGGCCTTCCTCTGACACCGCCTGGTATAGAGGTCCTGGATGGCAGGAAGCTTGGCCCCAGTGATGTGCTGAGCCGTACGTACTACCCTCTGTAGCGCCTTGCAGTCGGAGGCCGAGCATTTGCCATACCAGGCGGTGACGCAATCAGTCAGGATGCTCTCGATGGTGCAGCGGTCAAACCTTTTGAGGATCTGAGGACCCATGCCAAATCTTTTCAGTCTCCTGAGGGGGAATAGGCATTGTCGTGCCCTCTTCACAACTGTCTTGGTGTGTTTGGACCATGATAGTTTGTTGGTGATGTGGACACCAAGGAACTTGAAGCTCTCAACCTGCTCCACTACAGCCCCGTTGATGTGGATGGGGGCATGCTTGGCCCTCCTTTTCCTGTAGTCCACGATCATCTCCTTTGTCTTGCTCATGTTGAGGGAGAGGTTGTTGTCCTGGCACCACACTGCCAGGTCTCTGACCTCCTCCCTATAGGCTGTCTCATCATTGTCGGTGAACAGGCCTACCACCGTTGTGTCGTCAGTGAACTTAATGATGGTGTTGGAGTCGTGTTTGGCCACGAAGTCATGGGTGAACAGGGAGTACAGGAGGGGACTAAGCACGCACACCCGAATGGCCCCCCCGTGTTGAGGATCAGTGTGGCAGATGTGTTGTTGCCTACCCTTACCACCTGGGGACGGCCCGTCAGGAAGTCCAGGATCCAGTTGCAGAGGGAGGTGTTTAGTCCCAGGGTCCACCCTATTCCCATTACAGTGCATTACTTTTGAGCAGGGCCCGGGGCCACAGAACACTACAGAGGCACAGCAACACAGGAACACCGGTCTCAGGGACCTCAGGAGACATGGGCAGTGTCTCAAATAGCACCCTATTCACCTACATGCTGCACTACTTTTGGCCAGAGCCCTTGTCAAATGCACTTCATTGAGAATAGGGTGCCATTTGGGATGCAACCCAAGAGAACACAGCCACACAAACATATTGTACATCACTATACAGTACAGTACTATAGAGTACATCACTATACAGTACAGTACTATAGAGTACATCACTATACAGTACAGTACTATAGAGTACATCACTATACAGTACATATTTACATTTTAGTCCTTAGCAGACGCTCTTATCCAGAGCGACTTACAGTTAGTGCATACATTTATTTTATTTTATTTATTTTTTCATACCCCCCGTGGGAAACGAACCCACAACCCTGGCGTTGCAAACGCCATGCTCTACCAACTGAGCTACATCCCTGCCGGCCATTCCCTCCCCTACCCTGGACAATTGTGCGCCGCCACATGGGTCTCCCGGTCGCGGCCGGCTACGACAGAGCCTGGATTCGAACCAGGATCTCTAGTGGCACAGCTAGCACTGCGATGCAGTGCCTTAGACCACTGCACCACTCGGGAAGCTCGGGAGGTTGTGCTGTACATCACTATACAGTACATCACTATACAGTAGATCATTACACAGTACATCACTATACAGTACATCACTATACAGTACGGTACTATACAGTACATCACTATACAGTACAGTACTATACAGTACATCACTATACAGTACATCATTACACAGTACATCACTATACAGTACATCACTATACAGTACAGTACTATACAGTACATCACTATACAGTACAGTACTATACAGTGCATCACTATACAGTACATCATTATACAGTAGAGTACATCACTATACAGTACATCATTACACAGTACATCACTATACAGTACATCACTATACAGTACAGTACTATACAGTACATCACTATACAGTACAACACTATACAGTACATCACTATACAGTACATCATTACACAGTACATCACTATACAGTACATCACTATACAGTACATCACTATACAGTACAGTACTATACAGTACATCACTATACAGTACATCATTACACAGTACATCACTATACAGTACATCACTATACAGTACAGTACTATACAGTACATCACTATACAGTACAGTACTATACAGTACATCACTATACAGTACATCATTATACAGTAGAGTACATCACTATACAGTACACAACTATACAGTACATCCTTATACAGTACAGTACTATACAGTACATCACTATACAGTACATCATTATACAGTAGAGTACATCACTATACAATACATAACTATAAAGTATAGTACTATAAAATACAGTACTACACGGTACAGTACTATAGAGTACATCACTCTACAGTAAATCACTATACAGTACAGTACTATACAGTACATCACTATACAGTACATCATTATACAGTAGAGTACATCACTATACAGTACATAACTATAAAGTATAGTACTATAAAATACAGTACTACACGGTACAGTACTATAGAGTACATCACTATACAGTACATCACTATACAGTACAGTACTATATAGTACATCACTATACAGTACAGTACTATACAGTACATCACTATACAGTACATCATTATACAGTAGAGTACATCACTATACAGTACATAACTATAAAGTATAGTACTATATAATACAGTACTACACGGTACAGTACTATAGAGTACATCACTATACAGTACATCACTATACAGTACAGTACTATAGAGTACATCACTATACAGTACAGTACTATACAGTACATCACTATAGAGTACAGTACTATACCATACATCACTATACAGTACATCACTATACAGTACATCACTATACAGTACAGTATTGTACACCACTATACAGTACAGTACTATACAGTATATCACTATGCAGTACAATACATCACAAAAACAGTACATCACTATACAGTATATCACTACACAGTACATCACTATGCAGTACAGTACATAACTATACAGTACATCAATATAAAGTGCAGTACTATACAGTACAGTACTATACAGCACATCACTATACAGTACATCACTATACAGTAGAGTATATCACTATACATTACAGTAAATCACTATACATTACATCACTATACAGCAGAGTACTATTCAGTACATTACTTCACAGTACAGTACTATACAGTCCATCACTATATAGTACATCACTATACAGTACAGTATTATACAGTCCAGTGCATCACTATACAGTATATCAATATACAGTGCATCACTATACAGTACATCACTATACAGTACATCACTATACAGTACGGTACTATACAGTACATCACTATACAGTACAGTACTATACAGTACATCACTATACAGTACATCATTACACAGTACATCACTATACAGTACATCACTATACAGTACAGTACTATACAGTACATCACTATACAGTACAGTACTATACAGTGCATCACTATACAGTACATCATTATACAGTAGAGTACATCACTATACAGTACATCATTACACAGTACATCACTATACAGTACATCACTATACAGTACAGTACTATACAGTACATCACTATACAGTACAACACTATACAGTACATCACTATACAGTACATCATTACACAGTACATCACTATACAGTACATCACTATACAGTACATCACTATACAGTACAGTACTATACAGTACATCACTATACAGTACATCATTACACAGTACATCACTATACAGTACATCACTATACAGTACAGTACTATACAGTACATCACTATACAGTACAGTACTATACAGTACATCACTATACAGTACATCATTATACAGTAGAGTACATCACTATACAGTACATAACTATACAGTACATCCTTATACAGTACAGTACTATACAGTACATCACTATACAGTACATCACTATACAGTAGAGTACATCACAGTAATACATAACTATAAAGTATATTACTATAAAATACAGTACTACACGGTACAGTACTATAGAGTACATCACTACAGTACATCACTATACAGTACAGTACTATACAGTACATCACTATACAGTACATCATTATACAGTAGGGTACATCACTATACAATACATAACTATAAAGTATAGTACTATAAAATACAGTACTACACGGTACAGTACTATAGAGTACATCACTATACAGTACATCACTATACAGTACAGTACTATATAGTACATCACTATACAGTACAGTACTATACAGTACATCACTATACAGTACATCATATATACATCATTATACAGTAGAGTACATCACTATACAGTACATAACTATAAAGTATAGTACTATATAATACAGTACTACACGGTACAGTACTATAGAGTACATCACTATACAGTACATCACTATACAGTACAGTACTATAGAGTACATCACTATACAGTACAGTACTATACAGTACATCACTATAGAGTACAGTACTATACCATACATCACTATACAGTACATCACTATACAGTACATCACTATACAGTACAGTATTGTACACCACTATACAGTACAGTACTATACAGTATATCACTATGCAGTACAATACATCACAAAAACAGTACATCACTATACAGTATATCACTACACAGTACATCACTATGCAGTACAGTACATAACTATACAGTACATCAATATAAAGTGCAGTACTATACAGTACAGTACTATACAGCACATCACTATACAGTACATCACTATACAGTAGAGTATATCACTATACATTACAGTAAATCACTATACATTACATCACTATACAGCAGAGTACTATTCAGTACATTACTTCACAGTACAGTACTATACAGTCCATCACTATATAGTACATCACTATACAGTACAGTATTATACAGTCCAGTGCATCACTATACAGTATATCAATATACAGTGCATCACTATACAGTACATCACTATACAGTACATCACTATACAGTCCAGTACTATACAGTACATCACTATACAGTACATCACTATACAGTACAGTACTATATAGTACATCACTATACAGTACAGTACTATACAGTACATCACTATACAGTACATCATTATACAGTAGAGTACATCACTATACAGTACATAACTATAAAGTATAGTACTATAAAATACAGTACTACACGGTACAGTACTATAGAGGACATCACTATACAGTACATCACTATACAGTACAGTACTATAGAGTACATCACTATACAGTACAGTACTATACAGTACATCACTATAAATCACTATAGTACAGTACTATCACATATATACAGTACTATACAGTACATCACTATACAGTACAGTATTTTACACACCACTATACAGTACAGTACTATACAGTATATCACTATGCAGTACAATACATCACAAAACAGTACATCACTATACAGTATCACACACAGTACATCTATGCAGTACAGTACAAAAACTATACAGTACATCAATATAAAGTGCAGTACTATACAGTACAGTACTATACAGCACATCACTATACAGCACATCATTATACAGTAGAGTATATCACTATACATTACAGTAAATCACTATACATTACATCACTATACAGCAGAGTACTATTCAGTACATCACTTCACAGTACAGTACTATACAGTCCATCACTATATAGTACATCACTATACAGTACAGTATTATACAGTCCAGTGCATCACTATACAGTATATCAATATACAGTGCATCACTATACAGTACATCACTATACAGTACATCACTATACAGTCCAGTACCTCACTATACAGTACAATACTATAGAGTACACCATCATAAAGTACATCTCTATACAGTACATCACTATACAGTACATAATTATACAGTACATCACTATAAAGTACATCACTATACAGTACATCATTATAAAGTATATCACTATACAGTACATCATTACACAGTACAGTACTATACAGTACATCACTATACAGTACAGCACTATACAGTAATATACAGCACATCATTATACAGTACTATTCAGTGCATCACTATACAGTACAGTACTATACAGTACATGACTATACAGTACATAATTGTAGAGTACTTTACAGTACATCATTATACAGTACTATACAGTACATCACTATACATCACTATACAGTACATCATCATACATCACTATACAGTACATCATTATACAGTACTATTCAGTACATCACTATACAGTACAACACTATACAGTACAACACTATACAGTACAACACTATACAGTACATCACTATACAGTACATAATTGTAGAGTGATACTTTACAGTACATCATTATACAGTACTATACAGTACATCACTATACATCACTATACAGTACATCATCATACATCACTATACAGTACATCACAGTATACAGTACATCACTATACAGTACAACACTATACAGTACAACACTATACAGTACAACACTATACAGTTCAGTGCATCACTATACAGTATATCAATATACGGTGCATCACTATACAGTACATCACTATACAGTACAACACTATTCAGTACATCACTATTCAGTACATCACTATACAGTCCAGTACTATACAGTACAACACTATACAGTCCAGTGCATCACTATACAGTATATCAATATACAGTGCATCACTATACAGTATATCAATATACAGTGCATCACTATACAGTACATCACTATACAGTACAACACTATTCAGTACATCACTATACAGTCCAGTACTATACAGTACAACACTATACAGTCCAGTGCATCACTATACAGTATATCAATATACAGTGCATCACTATACAGTCCAGTACTATACAGTACAACACTATACAGTACTCTACAGTATATCACTAAACAGTACTATACATTCTATTGTATTATCACACACATACATTACAGGGGCACTTTAGAGGCCCCCAGATCAGCGGTGCAGTGCATCTTGACAGTGAGAGAGGGAGACGGGAAACAAGAACAAGGAGAGCATATGGAGCCACATATGTTTCCTATGATGCTAGCAGAGTAACTCTATTACCGTCCTTTAGTCTGACAGTTAGTCTGACAGTTACATTTTACTGTCCACTCTGTCCCGTCCTGCTGCTCTCTCTCTCTCTCTCTCTCTCTCTCTCTCTCTCTCTCTCTCTCTCTCTCTCTCTCTCTCACTCTCTGAGTTCAGCCATCTTGGCATAGTAGTCACGACAACAAACCATATCCTATAGACAGACCACAGCCATAGAGGACAACCCCCCTGACCCTCAACAACCCTCCACAACTCATGGTTATTTTCTAATGGCAGGAAAACATCTGAATATGAAGAGGTAAAAGATAGCAACAAACAAAGAAAAATATATTTTACCACATTAAAATGAGAGAGAGAGAGAGAGAGAGAGAGAGAGAGAGGAGAGAGAGAGAGAGAGAGAGAGAGAGAGAGAGAGAGAGAGAGAGAGAGAGAGAGAGGAGAGAGAGAGAGAGAGAGAGAGAGAGAGAGAGAGAGAGAGAGAGAGAGAGAGAGAGAGAGTGAGAGAGGAGAGAGAGGAGAGAAGAGAGAGAGAGAGAAGAGATGAGAGAGAGAGAGAGAGCGAGTGAAAGAGAGAGAGTGAAGAGAGAGAGAGAGAGAGAGAGAGAGAGAGAGAGAGAGAGGAGAGAGAGAGAGAGAGAGAGAGAGAGAGAGAGAGAGATTGAGAGAGGGAGAGAAGGAGAGAGGGAGAGAAGGAGAGTGAAAGAGAGAGAGAGAGAAGGAGAGTGAAAGAGAGAGAGAGAGCGAGTGAAAGAGAGAGAGTGAAAGAGAGAGAGAGAGAGAGAGAGAGAGAGAGAGAGAGAGAGAGATTGAGAGAGGGAGAGAAGGAGAGAGGGAGAGAAAGAGAGTGAAAGAGAGAGAGAGAGAGCGAGTGAAAGAAAGAGAGTGAAGAGAGAGAGAGAGAGAGCGAGTGAAAGAGAGAGAGTGAAAGAGAGAGAGAGAGAGAGAGAGAGAGAGAGAGAGAGAGGAGAGAGAGAGAGAGAGAGATGAGAGAGAGGAGAGAGAGAGAGAGAGAGAGGGAGAGGAGAGAGGGGGGAGAGAGAGGGAGAGAGAGAGAGAGAGAGAGAGAGAGGAGAGGAGAGAGAGAGAGGGAGTAAGAAAGAGGGATATATTGTAATGTGGTGGTTGGGGTTGTGCTGTGTTCAGCGTTGAGGTGTCTGTGTGTTCTGTGAGGTGAGGGTCTGTGTGTTCTATGAGGTGAGGGTCTGTGTGTTCTATGAGGTGAGGGTCTGTGTGTGAAGCTGTAACCATGCTGGTATCTCAACCATATGTAACCCTGAAGAAGGCCCTGTGTGCTCAAACGTTGGTGTTTACCCATTCATTAGTATGATCTATAGTCCACTAGGCTCAACCATTAGTCTGTTCTATAGTCCACTTGTCAGCCTTCTGCGCCGCTAAATATGTATTGTTTAAACAAGAGTGGAGGCAGCATTCAGAATTCAGCATCTTTGATGTTCCTCTCAGCTCAACCTGATTCGCCCGCTCTTGAAGACAACAGAACAAAGCTACAGATACCCTGACGAAGCTGTAGAAGTGTCATCAAAAAAGAAAATATGTCCCGAATGGCACCCTATTCCCTATATAGTGCACTACTTTTGACCAGATCAGGCGCAGAACACGGATACGGGCCTCTGGTCAAAAGCAGTGCACTATATAGGGAATAGAGTGCTATTTGGTACGCATTCTAAGAGAGGCCCAGACAAGCTTCACTGACAGCTGTTTGCATCCAGGCAGGCACAGGCTTTTTGTTTAGCTGTACTTACTCCCCACTCCTGCGTTTCCACTGGCTAAGAATGCTAGTCAGGCTTTTACCGTTGATCAACACCGCCGCATGCAGGCTGTCTGTCTGTCTGTCTGTCTGTCTGTCTGTCTGTCTGTCTGTCTGTCTGTCTGTCTGTCTGTCTGTCTGTCTGTCTGTCTGTCTGTCTGTCTGTCTGTCTGACTGATCCACCTCGACGGACGCAGCAGAGACACACTGAGGGAATGAATTAATTAGCCTTGTATGGTTTTAATGTGTCTTAATGTGTTTTAAATGTTTTTTTCCTGGGTTGTTGCAGTGCTGCGTTATTCTAGTATGAGGATTTTAAAAGGCTTACAGGATGAAGATAATCAGTTTGATTTTGTTGCTAATAGATGAAGAGGTATTATATTGTCTGACACATATAGATCCTGTACTTTAACTATATTTTTGGTATTTCACTCTGTGGTCTGACGAAATCAAAAATACCTATAGATCCATATAGAGTAGTGTTATTATTTATGGCTTGTTTTTTTGTTTTGTTTTTATATATATATATATATATATAGGGAAGACTAGAGCAGAAATTAGAGACATGTTCATAAAATCATCCAGGGACCTTAGCGTGTATCCTACTCTCCTCTTTTAGATTTACAAGATTATAATTTTATAGAGTGCATCTTCCTTTGAATTTGACAGACTACGCAAAACCCATGTGTCGTGAGTTACACGTTTTTTGAAAAACAACGCTTTAATCAAAATAACTTTAAAACAAACTAATCCCTACTTAAACCGCTCAGCTGTGTCCACATGGTTCCATGGTGGCCCCAGGAAAAATACATCCACTTGGAGAAGAATGTAGATGCACACAACAATTAAATACAGATGTGGAGTGGGATTAGAGAGTTAACTAAATGCTACACTTCACTGGTGTCTCTCCGTGTCCTGCGTGGCCGAAGAGACCCCGCGCCGCCAACACCACACTGATTACCTTTGTTTTTTTGTTTAGTATTTTTTACCTACGCAAAATGTAGCATTTTTTAAAATAGACTATAGGATACACAGACCACTCAGAATGTCTAACAGAGAGATAGGGCTGGGCTGAAATATAAACATTTTAATAATCAACATCAAATAAAAATAAAAAGGGTAAATACTACTTTGATATGATTCTGCTCCTTAGTCCATACCGTTTAATTCAATATGGTTTTAAAAGTAATTACTGTCACCAAATAAAAAATATTATAATTAATAATTAAACATTAACCGAAGTATAGTTCAGAAGCTTACGCAGGAAAGGTTAATTAAGTCTGAATAAAATATAATTTTACATTTTAATGAAACAAAAATATGCCCATTTGTTAATAATTGTCCAACAGTGGTCCGCTATAATATACAAATGAAATGCATATACAGTACATTAACCCGTGGAAGCGCACAGCAAGAGAAATTTATTAATTTGTACTTATCTGTAATTAAAAGGTGTACTTCCTAACAGATGTGGGAGTTTGTCTCTTTCGTTTAGTTCAATCTGACTTGCTGCTCCATGAGTAGCTACATTAAACCTGTTAATACCATGCTCTGCTCTTCAACCCTCCAAATGATTTCCAGGCCAGTTCGCCTTTGAGGGCCCATCAAAGAAGATTTAAGGTAGACGTTTTATCCCTACCACACTGCCGTTGCCGCCACAGACAGAGAGAGAGAGAGAGAGAGAGAGAGAGAGAGAGAGAGAGAGAGAGATTAGAGAGAGAGAGAGAGAGAGAGAGAGAGAGAGAGAGAGAGAGAGAGAGAGAGAGAGAGAGAGAGAGAGAGAGAGAGAGAGAGAGAGAGAGAGAAAGAGAGACAGAGAGAGAGAGAGCGAGAGAGAGAGAGAGAGAGAGAGAGGAGAGAGAGAGAGAGAGAGAGAGAGAGAGAGAGAGAGACAGAGACAGAGACAGAGACAGAGAGAGAGAGAGAGAGAGAGAGAGAGAGAGAGAGAGACAGACAGAGGCAACAACAGCACTAAATTAACACTGCTCACACATGACAGGAAGGCCAATAACAGGCTAGAACACTTTCTCTCAGCATAAACACACACATGCCATAGAACGAGAGACGCTAATCCTAAAGAAAGTCTGAGATCCTATATTTGGACCAATATGAAACATGGTGTTTTTGCACACATGATTAATGTTTTATTAAACATCTCTATCACCTTTGTGCTGAAAAAAAAAGCTGAAAAGACAAGATCTATGAAAATTAAACAAAATAAAACTGTAAATGACTTTAGTAAATTATTCTATAATCCTCCCCATAAAGTGGAAAGGCCATCAAGGATGGAAAAATACTACTTTCCTCGAAATGTTAGAATTTGAAGAGGTTCTTTCCAAAACACTATATAGAAATGTTCCGAAAATATAGGTGTGTTTTTTAAATATCTAATCATGGCATGGGGTTGTTCAGTGACAGACATGTATTTGTATAGAATCTATCACTTGATGGTTTCATTTCAGAGAGACAAATAATCATGTATTTTTGCTAAATGCTATATATCCGCCTCAATCTCAGAGAAATAATTAGTTTTGCTAGGTTTTACACAGTCAAATGTAACAAATAATAACATTTTTTATAAATAATTGTACAATCGATACATTTGTGACATCAATATTTTAAAAACATTTAAAAAAAAAAAAAAAATCCATAGAGTAATATGAGATCTGTATGTAAAACATTTTACATTTTACATTTCAGTCATTTAGCAGATGCTCTTATCCAGAGCGACTTACAGTTAATAAATCACCTTGCCAACAACTCCTGTTGGTCCATTCTGTTTGCTCTTCCAGCTCAGTAGCTTCCTTATGATGGTATAGAAGGTCAACATGACCAATGACAAACAAACATCTAAATGGGTATTACTGATAGAAGAGAGGAGGGGGAACGGCAATCAACGCTAATCCTAAAGCCTCATTTCCTGCTCTTTAGGACACATTTCCCCAAGCCAAACACTGGCGTGTTAACAAAATAACAACCCTCCTTATTTAGTAGACAACGCGGGACAGATAATCACCCAGAACCGAGAGGGGGTGGGTATTTCTCTCTCTCTCTCTCTCTCTCTCTCTCTCTCTCTCTCTCTCTCTCTCTCTCTCTCTCTCTCTCTCTCTCTCTCTCTCTCTCTCTTCTCTCTCTCTCTCTCTCTCTCTCTCTCTCTCTCTCTCTCCTCGTCTTCTCTCTCTCTCTCCCTCTCTCTCTCTCTCTCTCTCTCTCTCCTCTCTCTCTCTCTCTCTCTCTCTCTCTCTCTCTCTCCTCTCTCTCTCTCTCTCTCTCTCTCTCCTTCTCTCTCTCTCTCTCTCTCTCTCTCTCTCTCTCTCTCTCTCTCTCTCTCTCTCATAGTATCAATTAGTCCTCTGTGTCTTTCACCGGCCTCCATCTCCAGATCTGAGAGAAGAGAAAGAATGCTCGACCCATCCGGCGGCACACACACACACACACACACACACACACACGCACACGCACACGCACACGCACACGCACACGCACACGCACACGCACACGCACACGCACACACGCACACGCCACACACAACACACACACAACGCACACGCACGCGCACACACACACACAACACACGCACGCACGCACGCACGCACGCACACACACACACACACACACACACACACACACACACACACACACACACACACACACACACGCGCACACGCGCACACACACACACACACACACACACACACGGAAGGCACTGACAATCAACAAGGGCTTCTGAAGGCAAACAATGCTCCAAGCCACTGGCTACTATTAACGTTCTACCTCTAGCACGACCTCAGCTGGTTCAGGATGGGTCTGGATATCTGCAGGGGGGGGGCATGCCACAGAGATCCTACACATTATATAGTGTATTCTAATGATGTACTATTTCATTCTGTGATGCACATTCTACAGCCTCTCAAGGCAGCGACCAACCGGGGGGCTTTGATGCCTGCTGTTCCCCCAGTCTGCAGCACTCCTTATTAATGCAAATATATAGTGAGTAAACAGCCCTCTCATTGGCTAAACAGGCCTATAGACAGCCCTCTCATTGGCTAAACAGGCCTATAGTTTGACTGAATGGGTCGCAGCAGGCTTCGGCACCCCATGCTTATTGTCTACACAGAGAGAGAGAGAGAGAAAGATCCTTTCAGAAAAAACACATGAATTTCACCTGTGATCTGATGTAAAGCAACACGTAAAAATATGAAACTACACATGTAAAAACATGAAACTACACATGTAAAAACATGAAACTACACATGTAAAAACATGAAACTAAAGCAACATTTGATTTGAGATCAAAACGCATCACAGATAATAATAGTTACTGTGAGTCATAATGTCAGTCTGAGATCACACACACATTATCCCACAGCGTCAGTCTGAGATCACACACACATTATCCCACAGCGTCAGTCTGAGATCACACACACATTATCCTACAGCGTCAGTCTGAGATCACACACACATTATCCTACAGCGTCAGTCTGAGATCACACACACATTATCCTACAGCGTCAGTCTGAGATCACACACACATTATTCTACAGCGTAAGTCTGAGATCACACACACATTATCCTACAGTGTCCTTCAATTAGGACGGCTACACTTCTTCACAGTGAAACACTCTTCTTAAGTTAACTACACATTTACCCAGAGAGAGAGAGAGACTACTACTACTGGGTAGTATACAACTTATAGAAGGAAATGAATACTTTATTGATCCATACAAGATGGAAATGTGTCTTCTGTATAATATAAAGCAGCACCGTCTATTGTACTTATGTATAGTATAGCATAGTATAGGATAGAACAGTACATTATAGTATATTAAGTATAGTATAGTATATTGTAGTATATTATAGTATAGTATAGAACAGTATATTATAGTATATTAAGTATAGTATATGTAGTAGATTATAGTATGGTATTGTATAGGAAAGTATATTATAGTATAGTATTGTATAGAACAGTATATTATAGTATAACATAGTATATTATATTATAGTATAGCATTGTATATAACAGTAATTTACATTATAGTGTAGTATATTGTAGTATATTATAGTATAACAGAAAGCAGTACGAGAGTCTACTCTAAGCAGTACGACCGGGCCCCTGTGTTAAACTATAAGATGTGGTTGTTTGTGGTGGTGGGGTTAGCCGTTGTCTTGTGAGTCGTGAGACACACGCCGTCCGTCTCCCCGTTCAGAGCATTCCTGACCAGGCTGCAGCAGAGCAGATGGTATTAGATGTCAACTGATTTAACTGGAGCTGCTGTTGTTTATTCTGCCAGTGGAGAGGAGTCTCCTGCAGGGGCTGGTATGTTTCGCTTCGCAGCATCGAAAATGTAAACTCGGTGCTGAGTAATGAGCGCGTAGAGGATATCCTATCATATATACTTGAAACATTTAGGAAGCAGATTTATTTAAATGTTTTGCAATTGTGATTGATATTTTACTGGATTTAGATCGAGGTGTTTGTTTTTAGAATGTAATTTTAAAGGTTTGATAGTGTTAATTTAATTGCTGAGCTAAAAAAAACAAACAAGTAAAGTTGATTTGGGCATGACTTGAAAAATAAGAACTAGACAACAGTTATTGGATATATTTAGGAATATTCATGTGTGATCAAGTTAGTGTTGAAAATAACATTAATGTTTTTCATATAAGTAAATCATTTACTTAATTAATTTGCTTAATTGTTAAGAGTATATCATTAAGTCCTAAGAGTATTTCATTATTGAACATACAGTTTATACATTATCATACATTTTCATATATATATGTTTTCACTTATATGATTAGTATATTAATATTTATATGAATAGTATATTAATATAGTTGTAATATATATTTGTCCTACTCAAGTAGCTCCATTACTTATGTATTTATATTTTTTATGTCATCACTGAAATACAGTTATTTAATATTATGACGGTTTCGTATGACATTATATTATCTAAATATTATTATTATATTATCTAAACTCCACACTAAAACAAAAGCATTGCTTTTTAAATAAATATGATACACATGAACCAATTGCTATTTTGATATTTTGAGCAGTAGATTAATAATGTCAAGACATAACCACAATGTATGTGGTTATTCACCTGGTCTAAATATTAACATAATAACTGCTGTTATAAATAAGATGACTTTCTGCCTCAAAACAAGGTGTTAAAACTATTTATTCGCATGATAACAAATACTGCCAATATATCTATATTTAAATATTCACTCATTCTATTGACGCCTTAATTAAAACATTTTCACAGTTTACAATATAGATGCCTGTAAGTAATACTAAGTTAGGAGTAGAGTAAGTTTTTATATAGCGAGCCAGTGACAGGCAGTCACGCAGACATCAGACTAACCAGTCTAACAGTGAAACAGCATAACATAGAATACTGTTTTTAGAACACAAAGTCATACTCACCCCAATTATGGTGGAATCCCTGTACTTTTGCTGGTAACCCTTCCTTTAAGTTTCTTTGTAATCTTCTAACCGCCAAGTCTGTCCAGTCCAGAACGACAAGAAGAAACTTTATCAAAATTAAAGTTCTTTAAAAGAGTTGGCAGAACCTGTAACGCAACAAATTACCGGCTACAAGACAACTTTTTTTCTTTTTCATTTTAAGTGTTAGAACCCATGGAGCCCCCGATACACACACTAACTGGGATCTCAGGAAACAGAGACAGAGTGAGAACGACAGTTGTCTGATTACTGCTTCAGGCAGCGACTAGAGAGTGTCTGAGGAAGAGGGAAAAAAAGAGCGAGAGAGAGAGAGAGGGAGGGGAGGGAGGGGAGGGAGGGAGGGAGGGAGGAGGGAGGGAGGGAGGGAGGGAGAAAGAGAGACATAGAGAGAGAGAGAGAGAGAGAGGGGAGTGAGGGAGTGAGGGAGGGAGGGGGGTGGAGGGAGGGGTGGAGGGAGGGAGGGAGGGAGGGAGGGGGAGGAGGGGAGGGAGGGAGGGAGGGAGGGAGAAAGAGAGAGAGGAAGGCTGCTGTTTGAGCTGTTTGAAAGAGCAGAACGTTGCAGTAAGGTAGTACGTCTCACAGGAAGACAGGAGTCTGGACAGACGAGGCACGAGAGAGCCTCACACAGATGTCATTAACACCCAGTCCTTTACAGCTTTAAACAATAGACCCATAGGCCCCCCCTCCAGATCCTATCAGTGATCCTAAGACAATGTCTGCGTCTCAAATGGCACCCTATTCCATAAGGCTCTGCTCAAAAGTAGTGCACTATGTAGGGAATAGGGTGCCATTTGGAAGGCGGTTAATGAGCGGGAGGTCAGATCCCTCCACCAAGCCCTCAGCTCTTCTCTGGATCTCCAGGCTCAGAGAGAAGCTCACTAGGTTACACCCCCAGGGCCTGGGATCTTTCTTCTCCCATTCTTTCCCCTTGTTTTGGTTAGTTTTATCCTCCTCTGTCTGTCTCTGTCTCTGTCTCTGTCTCTGTCTCTAAATTCAATTTCATATACAGTTCTTTATTGGCATTTGTCTACATTGCCAAAGCAAGTGACATGGATCAAATAAAGTGAAATAAACAATAAAAAGTGAACAGTAAACATTACACTCACACAAGTTCCAAAAGAATAAAGACATTTCAAATGTCATATTATGTATATATACAGTTGAAGTCGGAAGTTTACATACACTTCGGATGGAGTCATTAAAACTTGTTTTTCAACCACTCCACAAATGTCTTGTTAACAAACTATAGTTTTGGCAAGTTGGTTAGGACATCTACATTGTGCATGACACAAGTAATTTTTCCAACAATTGTTTACAGACAGATTATTTCACTTATAATTCACTGTATCACAATTCCAGTGGGGTCAGAAGTTTACATACACTAAGTTGACAGTGCCTTTAAACAGCTTGGAAAATTCCAGAAAATGATGTCATGGCTTTAGAAGTTTCTGATAGGCTAATTGACATAATATTTGAGTCAATTGGAGGTGTACCTGTGGGATGTATTTCAAGGCCTACCTTCAAACGCAATGCCTCTTTGCTTGACATCAGGGGAACATCAAAAGAAATCAGCCAAAACCTCAGAAAAAAAATGGTATACCTCCACAAGTCTGGTTCATCCTTGGGAGCAATTTCCAAACGCCTGAAGGTACCACGTTCATCTGTACAAACAATAGTACGCAAGTATAAACACCATGGGACCACGCAGCCGTCATACCGCTCAGGAAGGAGACTCGTTCTTTGAACGTACTTTGGTGTGAAAAGTGCAAAGCAATCCCAGAACAACATCAAAGGACCTTGTGAAGATGCTGGAGGAAACAGGTACAAAGGTATCTATATCCACAGTAAAACGAGTCCTATATCGACATAACCTGAAAGGCCGCTCAGCAAGGAAGAAGCCACTGCTCCAAAACCGCCATAAAAAAGCCAGACTACAGTTTTGTAACTGCACATGGGGACAAAGATCGTACGTTTTGGAGAAATGTCCTCTGGTCTGATGAAACAAAAATAGAACTGTTTGGCCATTATGACCATCGTTATGTTTGGAGGAAAAAGGGGGTCGCTTGCAAGCCGAAGAACACCATCCCAACCGTGAAGCACGGGGGTGGCAGCATCATGCTGTGGGGGTGCTTTGCTGTAGGAGGGACTGGTGCACTTCACAAAATAGATGGCATCATGAGGAAGGAAAATTATGTGGATATATTGAAGCAACATCACAAGACATCAGTCAGGATGTTAAAGCTTGGTCGCAAATGGGTCTGCCAAATGGACAATGACCCCAAGCATACTTCCAAAGATGTGGCAAGATGGCTTAAGGTCAACAAAGTCAAGGTATTGGAGTAGCCATCACAAAGCCCTGACCTCAATCCTATAGAAAATGTGTGGGCAGAACTGAAAAAGCATGTGCGAGCAAGGAGGCCTACAAACCTGACTCAGTTACACCAGCTCTGTCAGGAGGAATGGGCCAAAATTCACCCAACTTATTGTGGGAAGCTTGTGGAAGGCTACCCGAAACGTTTGACCCAAGTTAAACAATTTAAAGGCAATGCTACCAAATACTAATTGAGTGTATGTAAACTTCTGACCCACTGGGAATGTGATGAAAGAAATAAAAGCTGAAATAAATAATTATCTCTACTATTATTCTGACATTTCACATTCTTAAAATAAAGTGGTGATCCTAACTGCTGTGATGGCACACTGTGGTTTTTCACCCAGTAGATAAGGGAGTTTATCAAAATTGGGTTTGTTTTCAAATTCTTTGTGGATCTCTGTAATCTGAGGGAAATATGTGTCTCTAATATTGGCATATATTTGGCAGGAGGTTAGGAAGTGCAGCTCAGTTTCCACCTCATTTTGTGAGCAGTGTACACATAGCATGTCTTCTCTTGAGAGCCAAGTCTGCCTACGGCGGCCTTTCTCAATAGCAAGGCTATGCTCACTGAGTCTGTACACAGTCAAAGCTTTCCTTAAGTTTGGGTCAATCACAGTGGTCAGGTATTCTGCAACTGTGTACTCTCTGTTTAGAGCCAAACAGCACTCTAGTTTGCTCTGTTTTTTGTTAATTCTTTCCAATGTGTCAAGTAATTCTCTTTTGGTTTTCTCATGATTTGGTTGGGTCTAATTGTGTTGTTGTCCTGGGGCTCTGTGGGGTCTGTTTGTGTTTGTGAACAGAGCCCCAGGACAAGCTTAGGGGACTCTTCTCCAAGTTCATCTCCCTCTCTCTCTCTCTCTCTCTCTCTCTCTCTCTCTCTCTCTCTCTCTCTCTCTCTCTCTCTCTCTCTCTCTCTCTCTCTCTCTCTCTCTCTCTCTCTCGGCTGTGTCTGTCTGTATGTCCCCTTCCCTCAGCAGCCTAGTGGAAGTCCTCCATCAACACATAGACACCACGGTAGGGCTGTGTGTGTGTGCGTGCGTGTGTGTGTATGACTGTGTGTGTGTTTGTGACTGTGTATGTGTGTGTGCTAGGTAATGACTGCCTTCTGTCTGCTCTAGGTTATGGTCGACATGGTTATACACGGTTATACATGGTTATACATGGTTATACATGGTCGAAATGGTTATACACGGTTATACACGGTTATACATGGGTCGACATGGTTATACATGGTTATACATGGTTATACATGGTTATACATGGTTATACATGGTTTATACACGGTTATACATGGTTATACATGGTTATACATGGTTATACATGGTTATACATGGTTATACACGGTTTATACACGGTTATACATGGCTCGACACGGTTATACATGGTTATACATGGTTATACATGGCTTATACACGGTTATACATGGTCGACATGGTTATACACGGTTATACATGGTTATACATGGTTATACATGGTCGACATGGTTATACATGGTTATACATGGTCGACATGGTTATACATGGTTATACATGGTCGACATGGTTATACATGGTTATACATGGTCGACATGGTTATACATGGTTATACATGGTTATACACGGTTATACATGGTTATACACGGTTATACATGGTTATACATGGTTATACATGGTTATACATGGTTATACACGGTTATACATGGTTATACATGGTTATACATGGTTATACATGGTTATACATGTTCGACATGGTTATAGACGGTTATACACGGTTATACACGGTCGACATGGTTATACATGTTTATACATGGTTATACACGGTTATACACAGTTATACACGGTTATACAGGGTCGACATGTTTATACATGGTTATACACAGTTATACACGGTAATACATGGTTATACATGGTTATACATGGTTATACATGGTTATACATGGTTATACATGGTCGACATGGTTATACACGGTTATACATGGTTATACATGGTTATACACGGTTATACATGGTTATACATGGTTATACATGGTTATACATGGTTATACATGGTTATTCATGGTTATACACGGTTATACATGGTTATACCTAGTTATACAAGGTTGACATGGTTATACACGGTTATACATGGTTATTCATGATTATACACGGTTATACATGGTTATACATGGTTATACACGGTTATACATGGTTATACATGGTTATACATGGTTATACATGGTTATACATGGTTATACATGGTTATACATGGTCGACATGGTTATACACGGTTATGCATGGTTATACATGGTTATACATGGTTATACATGGTTATACATGGTTATACAGCTGAGCATTATACCATCATCCTATACAAACTGCATAGTGCACTACTTTCACCCTATTCCCTACATAGTGCACTACTTTCACCCTATTCCTACATAGTGCACTACTTTCACCCTATTCCCTACATAGTGCACTACTTTCACCCTATTCCCTACATAGTGCACTACTTTAGACCAGGGTCCATAGGGTGCCATTTGGGACACAAGCCCACTGTATTCATGTCGCGGCAGTGGCTCTGGCACAATTAATTATGTTGATTCTGTTGATTAAATGTAGGAAAACAGTAAGTGAAATTACTTACTGGAATACTGAGAAATGAAAACAAAGAAAAATCCAATGAGGTGAGAGAAAAATAGCATACAGACGCACAAAGTGAAACGGTAAATGTTATAGTAATGGTAACTTAGCTATCTACCTTCTAGACACTTCATGTTGGGCAGTCTACTGTTTGTGTATCCAATTGTACACATACTTATCCCATTGTGAAACACTGTTATGCCATTAGTTGGCCGATATGAGGAAAGGGAAAATACACCATTGTAGCAAACCTCTGTAGCTGACAGATATAGAACTAGACCCACGCTGCACTGCTCAGTACGATTCCTGATCTAGGCTACGTCTACTGTGGCGGTACTGATGTCCCAGACGGTACCCTATTCCCCATTTAGTGCACTACTTTTGACCAGCCTATTCCCCATATAGTGTACAACTTCCAATCAAAGCCCATTGGACCCTGGTGAAAAGTAATGCACTATATAGGAAACAGGGTGCCATTTTAGAGACGCAGCCAATATGAGCACCGTCTGTCTTTCTAAACACAGTAATGCCTACGGGTAAACTTACAGTCTCACGTTTCAACATCAGAACATGAAATATATTGCATTTTGAAGAGGTTCTTGATAACTCAATGGACGTTATAATAAATGCTTGGGGATTCTCATGTAACTATTTCTAATAGCTGAAGGGTTAGTAACATTGAGTTATTGTATTTACTCCCTCTCTCTCTCTCTCTCTCTCTCTCTCTCTCTCTCTCTCCACCTCTTCCCCTCTCTCTCCTCTCCCTCGCTCTCTCCCCCCGCCCCCCTCCCTCCTTCTCTCTCTCCCTCTCTCTTCTCAGTGAACAAGCAGCTGTATAAAATTATCTTACAATGTCATTTTGCAACTGAGTTATTTTCTAATTGCACCTAACCCAGGGTTGTTCATGTCTCTCAGACTAAACTAATATGTTCTGTGTCGTGCCGGTGGCCATCAAGCCTTCTGCATGGCATGGCGACGTTACACTACATTATGGCTTCCTTCCAAAATGTCACACTTTTCCCTATATAGTGCACTACTTTTTGACCAGGCTATGGGCTCTAGGGAATAGGGTGTCATTTGGGACGCATTGCATGTTTGGAATGAACCCTCCCCATCTAGCTACAGTTTTACTAGACTTGTTTTGGGGAGGTTTTATGTTTGCATGTGCCACATATATAAAGTTTAGACTATAGGAATATGTAACCTCTATGTAATGGTAAAGCTGTGCACAGAGGTTAAGGTTGATGCAGTGTAGTCTGTTAGGAGTTAAGATATTTTGTTGTTGTTTCAGATATGGTTATAAGATACTAGCAATAAATTATTTTATTCTACATTCAATTAAGAATTCTAAATGTCAGGTGCATGTAGCTACTAAACTAATTAGATCTAGAACTCAAAAGATAACACGAAAACACGAAAATTCAAACAATAAACCAATCCAGACCACGCCCGCATCCCAAATGGTACCCTATTCCCTCTATAGTGCACTACTTTTGACCAGAGCCATATGGTCAGTATATAGGGGATTGGGTGCTATTTGGGAGACAGCCTGGATCTTTGGAGCATAGAGTCTGCTATGCAATGTGCTCATTACGAACTGCCAACTGGGAGCTTAGCAGAGATGGCCTGATACAGTCCCCATCCAGACTGACATCAGAGCTAAAACATTACTGGCCAAAAACTATATCAAGACAGAAATTTGAGAAGTGGTTTAAAGTTTAAATGTGATGCTGTTCATTATTGAGGATTATCTAGATGGAACTCCATGGGCTTCACGTGGGGCTGCAGGGAGGGAATGAGGGAAGGAAGGAGGGAAGGAGGAATGGAGGGAAGGAGGGATGGAGGGAAGGAGGGATGGAGGGATGGAGGGAAGGAAGGAGGGAAGGAGGGATGGAGGGAAGGGGAAGGAGGGTTGGATGGATGGAGGGAGGGTTGGAGGGAAGGAGGGATCGAGGAATGGAGGAATCGAGGGAAGGAATGATGGAGGGAATGAGGGAATGGAGGGAAGGAGGGAAGGAGGGAAGGGAATGAGGGAAGGAGGGAAGGAGGGATGGATGTATGTAATTTAGAGTGAGGAGAGATCTGCAGTGTCCTATACTGCCAACAGGTTATCCTCTCCACTACTATAAACACATGAACATCCACTACAAATCAGTGTGTCGCCTGAAACGTCTGAAACGGTTGAAAGCTAATGCTTGTTGGATTCAAGAGATTGGATGAACTACAAAGGAGAAAAAGGCTACGGCTTATATGGTCTTTGAGCATGTTTGGTTAAATCATACTAATCACATGGAGCCAGTTATTGAATGCTTGTAACACTCTAAATGCTTATGGAAGTATTATTTTGCCTTTATTTTAGCAGGTCAATTGAGAACACAAGTCATTGAGAACACGTTCTCTTTTACAATATGGATACTGAACTCCTATGCTTTTCTCTCACAGTGTAACATCTAGGTAACATCTAGGTAACATTAAGGTAACATCTAGGTGACATCTAGGTGACATCTAGGTAACATCTAGGTGGCATCTAGGTAACATCTACATAGGTGACCTAGACATCTAGGTGACAGGTAACATCTAGGTAACAAAGGTAACATGGTAACATCTAGGTGACATCTAGGTAACATCTAGGTAACATTAAGGTAACATCTAGGTGACATCTAGGTGACATCTAGGTGACATCTAGGTGACATCTAGGAGTTTACATAGCCTGACATAAGAATGAACAAACAGTGTTTCCAGCAGCAGGCCTGGTGTGAGAGGGGGTGTGTGTGTGTGTGTGTGTGCGTGTGTGTGTGTGTGTGTGTGTGTGTGTGTGTGTGTGTGTGTGTGTGTGTGTGTGTGTGTGTGTGTGTGTGTGTGTGTGTGTGTGTGTGTGCGTGCGTGCGTGCGTGCGTGTGTGCGTGCGTGCGTGCGTGCGTGTGTGCGTGCGTGCGTGCGTGCGTGCGTGTGTGTGTGTGTGTGCGTTGCGTGCGTGCGTGCGTGCGTGTGTGTGTTTCCAGCAGCAGAGCTGGTGTGACAGGAGATCCAATGATACAGATGAAATGACATGCGAACACTCCGGCGACACACTTGTAATATTTTCATATTTTCATATGGGCTGCAACTTTTTTATTTGGTTCGAGCTACTACTCTGTTTACACAATGTCACACTCTGACGGGATCGGGGTTCCTTTTCCTGACACCAAAACTTGTCTCGCAAATGGCACTCTATTCTCTACGTAGTGACCTACTGTGGACAAGGGGCCCATAGGAACAGAGCCCAAGTCACTGAGTGTTACACCCAAAACCTTCCCCCTCAAAGATGTGATT